>CANUEX010012343.1:0-34757 GCA_948099535.1 Jatropha multifida
AAATAGTTATTTAATATACTGAGTTATTATTTATATTGAAATATAAATGGGTAGTTATATTTTGGGGGAATGCTACTATAAATAAAATAGAAATTAAATTTAAACTGACAGATAAAAATAAATAAATAAATTTATTAAAAACTTTTAGTTAAGGGATTCAGTATCTGATATTATTTTCTTTACTATATGTATCTTTCTAGATCAACCGAGACCCTCTATTGCTTCTTCAAGTCAGGACCCAAAGTAAAATTGAAATATTCTACTATCACTGTGAGTAATAATAAATGGTGCACACCATCTTGCATACATGCATATCATATACTCTTTATATTATTTAAAATAATCACAAATCATTCTCTATTTCTATTGTTATATTATTCTTCATCTTTCAAATATAATACTCCAATTCTATAATCTCAGTTTTTGATATATAATATTTCGGTTTTATAAATTTATATAATTTCTACCCTTGATTACATTCTTACGTTACATTTATATATTTGGTGAATATTTGCGATGTGAAATAATGTGCTTTGTATTTGGGTGGAAATTGGGACGACGTATGTCACTATAGATCAGTGGGCCAGGTATGGGGGATCGGCTCCCAATATATATATTTTATTATAATGGAAATTGGTCGGGGGCCAATAGGTGGATTTGTGACATCACTGACCAATTTCCACATGTTGTGAATATCTGAATGTGAATTATTTGAAGGTGCAAATGTAATGACACGTGCTTGTGGAAGTGTGTCCATTTCATATATTATGAAAGCATAATATATGAATGTGTGGGTTTGTATTATTTATTATTATTCATTGAGTTTAGTGAAACTCACCCCCATCCATAAACATTTTTCAGGAAGTAATAGAATTGCTGGTTCTTAAGACTCTGCTTCTTTATCCGCAGAGATTCAGTAGTTATTTCCATCTTTAAAAATGTTAGTATAAATTATTTATTAAGTTTGAGACATTCCGCATACTTTATTCAATTCCGCAGTTAGGATGCTAAATTGATATTGGTTATGTAAAAAAAAATTATTATGTGCTGACAAATAATCTGTGGAGTAATTGTTTTAAAAATTTTGGAGACTATATGTTAGAAAAAGTTTGACCATATTATGACAAATAAATATTTATATGAAAATCTATTTTTATTAAATAGGTACAGGCCCGAGCTATGGATTATATATGTGATATTGAAGTTGGGCCAGAAATGATATTAACCATTTATTGAACAAATCATAATATGGGCTTACTATTTTTAGAGTCAGATGACAATAAAGATGAAATGTTATAGTTTAGGCTTACTACAGGCCTTGGAAGCCTTAAGCTTACCTAGGTCCTAGTGCCGGTCCGACCCACGGTTATGAGTCGTGACAATATATTATTGAGATTTTCAATTTAATCAATTATATTTATTTATTTAACTATTTAAATAAATAAATCATAATTAAAATATTAGATTTATTTAATCTAAAATTTATCTTAATAAATTTAAGACATAAATTAATTAAGTCAATACTTAATAATCTAGGTAAATTTGTAATCAAATATAAATTACAATTTTATCCTTAACTCCACAAAAACCCATTTGTAATCAAGTCATACTTGATTCGATTTCTCGTTTTCACTTTCTCATATCCATTCTTATGTGTGTGACCTTCTAGGTTCCAAATATATTGGCAACAAATATTAACTAATTAATATTTGAGGGTCAAGTACATTGTCTAGCAACATGTCAAGAATACCCAAATATCTGAAAAGTCAAAGTGGTTTGACTTAACCTTTCAGTGCATGATTTATCAGTGTAATTAATATCTCTTCATCATTAATGTTCCAATTTAGTAATTAGGCATGGAGTGTATCAGCTTTACTAAATCATGTTAGTTCTCTTAACCTTAGCCATTGATCAGTTGAATGAAATTCCAAATCTCATTTGCTAATTTCATTCCACCTTGCGCAAGAATTTCTTAATCAATACTAGTAGAGAACAATTAGAATATTTTCCCTAATTTACCTAGGGCGATGAATCATCTCTTGATTACACAAGTATCTCCATACAGTTCCTACTATATCTAATTAATCATTGCTTATTATTCATATAATGAATAATGTGAACAAAGAATCAAAATATAGCCATCTCTATATAAGACAGCTTAGTAATCTCAAGTCAAAGGATCACTTACACAACCATCACTTGAGTATTCCATAGAAACAGGTAACTCTCCATATGGAATTCTCATGCAGGTCAATTCAGTGGACTTAAATAACAAGCACCTACATATTAGTTCTAGATATCACACATATCTCAGCTTATGAGAACAACTGCTTCCCTAAGGAAAGAACTTAATATGTACCAGTCTCAACTCTCTAATCATCATCCAATGATGAGGAGAACATCAAACAGGAATATTTAGAGACATTGCTTTAATGCAAATATAAGACTCATAATTATAACTACATTATAATTTATTTTGCAAAGCAATATTGTCTCATGGACTTTATTTTTTACCAAGATTCAATCAATAGAATATAAAAGATAAATAAATGTCTTTTATTAATAATGAAATATTTATTACATGAAATATTATATCCCAAAATATAACCAATCAAATTGGCTATAGGGCACAAAACTAACATCTTTCTTTTGGGAATCCAAACAATGCCTTGAATGCACCGCCAAGTTTTCCTCCTCAAGAAAAAAAGTTTCATGATGATCTCTTTACTGCTCTCTCTAAATCCCACATAGAATTCATGAATGAAACTCATGAGAATCATAAAGTCCAACAAGCTATAATAAGGAACTTGGAGATTCAATTTGGACAATTTGCAAGCATGATTGCCTCAAGACCTCAAGGTATGTTACCTAGTAATATTGAAAAAAATCACAAAGAATAGGTATAGACTATTACATTAAGGAGTGGCAAAGAATTAGAGGATCCACCCAAGAAGGAGGAACAAAAGAAAAGCAGAAAAAGATTCGAATCACCAATCTTGAAGAGAAAAAAGACGTAAGGCCCTATGTTCCACCCGTCCCTTTTTCACTTAGAGCATAGAATTTCAAAAAAGGGGATCAAAGTGGATAAGGCCACGATAGAAGTAATTGAGAAGCTACATCCTCCCAATTCAGTAAAGGGAGTAAGAAGCTTTCTTGGCCATACATGTTTCTATAGGAGATTTATCAAAGACTTCTCAAAGATCACTAAACCTCTTTGTAATTTGCTGGTTAAAGATGTTTCTTTCGATTTTAACAAAGAGTGTTTGAATGCTTTCAACAGGTTGAAAAAGGAATTGATTTCAACTTCTATAATTGCTACACCGGATTGGAGCCTACTTTTTGAGCTTATGTGTGATCCTAGTGATCATGCTATAGAGCTATTCTTAGGCAAAAAAGGCAAAATAATTTGCATGTCATTTATTATGGTAGTGGTACATTAAATGATACACAACTCAATTATGCCACCACTAAAAAAGAGCTTCTTGCTATTTTTTTTACTTTTCATAAATTTAGAGAATATTTGATTGGAGCTAAAACAATAGTTTATACTGATCATTCAACCATTAAATATTTGTTAGAAAAAAAAGATGCAAAACCTAGACTAATTCATTGGGTTTGATAGGTTATATTTTTATAGTATTTTTAGCTTAGTTTTTATTAGAAATTTTAGTATTTTTAAATTACCTTAATTAGTTTTTCACTTAAATTTATTTATATTGATAGTAAGTTCCCATGATTCTTGATAAGCTTGATTTGAAGGGTTTTTAGCTGAAAAATAGCCAAAAATTGCATCGAAGAAGGTTGAGACTGAAATTGGAAGTCCAAAAGCTCAACGTGGCCAAGTCAGTGTAGTACATGGTCATGTCATTCAGTGCCACAGCCATGGTACCTACTAGAAATTCAAACGGACCGAATTTTGATTATTCAGCCCGTGTAGATCTGAGACATGGGCGTGGCCTTTACATGGACTGTATGGAAATACTAAAAGGATTCATCTCAAGCATTGCTCAAGCCCAACCCGATGAAAGAAGACTCCTAAACAGAAAAGGAATCCAATTCAAATTAGTTTCCTACTCGGATTCGAAGACACCCTATGAAGTCTATATAAAGAGAGATCACAACAGCAACAGGGGAGGATTATTCATTCATCGAATTTCATTGAATTCTAGATCTCAAATCTGGATTCTATTCTTTTCTTAGTTTTTGTCTCTTTGTAAGAATTCAAAACAAGTTGTGTAAAGAATCAAGGGAGCCGTCTACGTTATTGTTTGACTAGTTTTTATCTCTAAACTCTCAATCTTGTTTTTAGTTCATATTATTTATGGAATTATTTTCAGATTTTATTGAGTTTTATTTAATTACTATGTCAAACTAAACTCTCATACTAGGAATTTGATGTAGCTTGACCTCTACCCCAATTTATAATATTAGAATTGTTTTTCTTTGTTCAAGTTATAATTTATTATTGAACTTAATGCTTCCAGGCAGAGTTTCTCCCCTGGATTGATTTATTTCATTAATTGCTATCGGAAGAAGGGTTTTTGATAAAAAAAATGTAATAAATTACATGGGAATAATAACTTAATGCGGAAGCTATATGATTTGACTCATGGGGGGTTTTCATAATTTAACGACCTTAGGTTATGAATTCTTGAACAAACCATAAAACTTACTGATTTAATTCCTGTTTAATTGCACTATTGGGAGATATGTAATTAATGGGATTAAAATAGCTAATAATACATCGGGAGAACTCGTTAGCGACTTTAGGGTTGTTTCCCCTACTTGAACAATTAAAATTGATTAACAAACTAATAAAATAAATTGGATAGAGTTAAGTGAAGTCAATATCTCTAGTAGTTTTTAAACCTTGATTTCTTTTCATGAATTAGTCTTATTTGAATTCTTTTCTGCTATTTTATTTTATTTTACTTACTTTTACAAATACCCACTTTTATTATCGTTTAAATAATAATAGATTAAAATAATTTTGGTTATTGGTATACAATATTCATGGGACGATACTCTACTCACTCTTTATTACTTGTTGCAATTTTATGCAATTTTATGCACTTGCAAAAATTATAGTCAAGTTTTTGGCGCCGTTGCCGGGGATTGGCATTACCAATTAATATATTATTAATTTAGACATTTATTTTTCTGTTATTTTAATTTTTTCTAAGGTTTCTTTTAGGTGTTTATGAAAAGACGTTCTCAAAGTAGTGAACCTTTAGTTTTTTATCCAGAAATTGAAAGGACTTATCGAAGGAATAACGCAGTAAAAAGAAATCGTAAGCGTGAACAACGAAGGCAATCAACCATGGCTGGATTAGGAAATGAGATTCATAACTTAGTGGACCAAGAGGAACAAGGGATATTGCAGCACCAGTTGGAACAAAATCAAAGAAATCCTGTTCGCACTTTGCGTGATTACACTACCCCTTCTCTCAATGGAACCACCTCTAGTATCACCAGGCCTAGGGTAGAAGCTAATAATTTTGAGGTTAAACCTGCCATTATTCAAATGCTTTCTACCTCAATTCAATATGAAGGGTTACCTAGTGAGGATCCAAATTCCCATATCACTAATTTCTTGGAGATTTGTGATACCTTTAAGCAAAATGGAGTTTCTGAGGATGCTATTAGGTTGAGATTATTTCCTATTATCTTGAGAGATAAGGTACGTGCTTGGTTACAATCATGCCCTGTTGGAAGTTTTACCACATGGGATGAGCTAACTAGAAAATTTTTGGTAAAATTCTTTCCATCTTCAAAGACCACCAAGCTGTGCAATGAGATATTAACTTTTACCCACCATGATCAAGAAAGCTTGTATGAAGCTTGGGAGAGATTCAAGGACTTGTTAAGAAAGTGCCCACATCATGCTCTTCCTAAGTGGCTTCAGGTACAAACTTTATATAATGCATTATCTCCTAATATTAAGATTACTTTAGATGCAGCTACTGGAGGATCCTTTGAAAGGAAAGGAATTTATGAGGCCTATGATTTGAGAGAGGAGATGGCAAGCAATAGCCATTACCAAAATTCTTTGGAAAGAAAGAAGATTGCAGGGTTCTATGAGATTGATGCTATAACCGCGCTTAATGCTAAGGTGGATAATATGGTAAGAAAATTGGATTTATTGACCACTAATTCTGTTAATTCTATTGTGCAAGCATGTGACAGGTGTAATGGTCAACATGGAGTTCGAGAATGCGTTTTGGATAATTTAAACCCTCAAACCTTGGAGCAAGTCAATTATGTGATGAATCAGGGAAGGAAGAATTACCCATTTTCTAACTCTTATGATAACAAGTTGAGGAATCAGCCTAATCTTTCTTATGGGAATCCAAATAATGCCTTGAATGTCCTACCAAGTTTTGCTCCTCGAGAGGAAAAGGTACATGATGATCTCCTTATTGCTCTCTCTAAATCTCACATGGAATTCATGAATAAAACTCGAAAGAATTTCAAAGTCCAACAAGCAGCAATTAGGAATTTGGAAGTGCAAATGGGACAGTTGGCAAACATGATGGCTAATAGACCTCAAGGTTTATTGCCTAGCAATACTAAAAGGAACCTTAAAGAGCAAGTGATGGCAATTACCTTGAGGAATGAAAAGCAATTAGAAGATCAACCAAGCAAAGAAGTAGAAAAAGAAAAGGCGATCAAAAAAGAAAGTCAAGCTCCCATCATCAATCTTGAAGAGAAAAGAGAAGTCAAGCCTTATGTGCCACCTATCCTTTTTCCTCAAAGGCTAAAGCAGTCTAAAGAACATAAGAATTTCTTTAAATTTCTTGATGTTTTTAAAAAACTTCATATTAACATTCCTTTTTTAGAAGCTATTATTCAAATGCCTAATTATGCAAAGTTTTTAAAAGAAATTCTTGCAAAAAAGAGAAAGATTGATGATCAGAAAACGGTAATGCTGACGGAGGAATGTAGCGCAATCATTCAAAAATAAATGTCCTCCAAAGTTAAAAGATCCTGGGAGTTTCTCTACACCTTGCACCATTGGTAAATTTGATTTGGATAAAACTTTAGCTGATTTGGGTGCAAGTATAAATCTTATGTCCTATAAAGTGTTCAAGGAGTTAGGATTGGGACAGCTCAAGCCTACAAGAATGTCTCTACAATTGGCAGACCATTCAGTTAAATATCTAAGAGGAATTGTAAAAGACGTGCTCATCAAAGTAGGTAAGTTTATCTTTCCCATTGATTTTGTTATACTTGACATTGATGAAAATAGAGAAAGTTCCCTCATTCTTGGGCGACCATTCCTTGCTACCGCGAGGGCGTTAATTGATGTCCTTGAAGGTAAACTGACTTTGAGGGTGGGGAAAGAAGAGGTAACCTTTGATGTTCTTAAATCTTACAACCATCTTATGAATCATAATGAATGATTTAGAATCAATGATATTGATGAATGTGTGGAAAATACTTTGCATGATGCTAATTTTGAAGATGCATTTGAGCAAAATAAAAAGCAATCTATTGCATTCATTGATATTCATTATTCCAAAACTAAAAAGCAAAGTGCACCTCCTAAGTTTGAATTGAAACAACTTCCATGCCATTTGAAATATGCATATTTAGGTTAGAAAAATTCTTTTTCGATTGTGATTTCATCTCTCTTATCTAATGAACAAGAAATAAAGTTGTTGCAGGATTTAAAAAAACACATAGACACTTTAGAGCAACTGAATGTTTGCCTAAGATTATGATGAAGAAATTTTCAAGACACTCAAAGCCTCCAAGAAGTTCGCCATTCAAAAGTCGAGCTTAACAACGTTAAACAAAAGCGTTTATAGGAGACAACCCATATTTTATTTTGGTTTTGAATAAATTCTTCTTCTTAGTATAGTTTTAGTAAAGTTGAATTATTTTGTTCGAGTAATTTTATGATCTAACTCAATTACCCAAGCTTCAAAATATTAATTTCTGTGTTTTTAGATACTTAGGGACTGAAGTCAGGCAGATCCACGGGCTGGCCATGTAAAATGCCACGCCTGTGGCTTAAAAACACTAAAAAAGTTGGAGAGGTAGTGGAATCCAAGCCCGTGGCATGAACAGGCCACGTCCATGGCATAGGAGCGACGTTTGATACACCGCAGCGAAAAAATCCCATGACATTTAGAACACTCCACGGGCAGGGCGTGGCACACTCCACGCCCGTGGAGTGCCCAATAGGTAAAAAAAAAAAGCCAGATGGAAGGCAGGGCACTCCACGGGCACATGCCACGAGTAGCCATGATCACGCACAAGCATGCCACGGCCGTGACACATGCGGGAGGAAGCATTTAAAGGTACATTTTCAACCCCAACCTCTATCTTTTCAACCTCTTCTCAACTCTCGCTCTCTAGAAACCACCATAGCCACTCTCTCCCTCTCTAAAAACCTCCATAACCACCATCATTTTCCCCTCTTTTCTCTTTTTCTTCACCACATCTCTTACCCATGGCTCCAAAAGACAAAGAACCTCCTCTTCTTCAAGAGCACGATTAAATGCTCCAGTTTCCGCACAAAATCCACCAAGAGAAAGAAGAGCAACCATCACATCATCATCTATATTCCTTAAATTTTAATTGTATTGCTCAATACAATGGTGGTAAGAGGTTCTTAGCTCATTTTTTTTCCATAATTCTTACACTTTATGTTGAGGCATGAATTCAAGTTTGGGGACTCATTTAATTTTTTTACATTGAGGACAATGTACTAGATTAAGTTGGGGAAGGGAAATTTTATTTAAAATTTTTACTTTTTTATTAGTTTAATGTGGTTGGAATTATTATAAGCAAGATTAAAAATTATCATAATTTAATAACTTGATTATAAATTTAGTTGTTTTCTATTATGGCATGTTTTAGTTTAAATTTGAACTTTTAACTTAATAATATTCTTTGGTGTAAATATTTATTTTTAAGATGTAAACACCCATTTTCGAAATTATTATGATAGATATATATATGTTTTGATCAAAATTTAATTAACCTTGGCATTCCTAGAACAAAATTAGAAATTCTTTTAAGATAATTTTTAAAGTGCTAACATTAGATAGAGATGATTTAGGCATTCTTTATTAAACTACATATTTCAGCCTAAACTACCATAAGTTAATTATAACCATTGCAACCAATTTGAAGCATATAACCCAATATTTTTCTTGTTACCCATATTAAAACCTAGCCATTTAAACCTAATTGTTTAAACTTTTACCCCAAGTGCAATCATGTATAGTTAAAGATTTGATTTTATTGAAACATAATAAGAAAATAAAAAGGGAGATATATTTTATGAAAGCACTAGCAAGTGGAGAAATTAGAAGAAAAGAAAAGGAGAAGCACCCCAAGAAAAAGAAAAAAATAAAGATCAATCAAAAATTCAAGTTTGGGAAAACCTTAAGCAAGGAAGAAACTACTCAAGAACTACAAAAAGACCTTACTAAAAGCATCTCTAGTAATAAGCTAATGAGAAATTCCAAGAAAATCTCCCATTGCAAAAAAAAAGTATATGTTTTTATGAGATCAAAATCTTGATATTATACATTTTTGCACTCTTTGATTTCCTAAATCTATTTCTTTTTAACTTAGATAAATCAAACCCATAAGCCGCATTACAACCCTAGTAAAAGACCTTTTGATCTTGATAATGGTGTAACACTTTAAGTTGCGGAAAAGGAATAGCTAATTTTGCCTATGGGAATATTGAACCTAATTTCATCATCTATATTTCAAAGGTTAATAAGTTTTGTGAAAATTCATATGTTATCTATCATGATTTGATCAATTATTGGTATTGAAATCTTAATAATTTATATTCATATTAGGGAATATGTTTTGTTAAGAGTTTGAATTTTTGCAAAAATATAGCAAATATAGAAAACACTTGATTTATTTTCATATTAATAGATTTTTGATATTTTAAGTTTGTGAATAATTATCTCCAACCTTATTAAGCTACTTTTGTTTTATTTTATTATTTGTGGACAAACAATGGTTTAAGTTTGGGAAATTTTGATAGGTTATATTTTTATAGTATTTTTAGCTTAGTTTTTATTAGGAATTTTAGTATTTTTAAATTACTTTAATTAATTTTTCACTTAGATTTATTTATATTTTTAGTAAGTTCCCGTGATTCTTGATAAGCTTGATTTGAAGAATTTTTAGCAGGAAAATAGAAGGGTTTTTAGCAGAAAAATAGCCAAAAATCACATCAAAGAAGGTTGGGACTGAAATTGAAAGTCTAAAAGCTCAACATGGCTAAGTTAGGGGAGTACATGGGCATGTCATGCAGTGCCACGGCCGTGGCGCCTACTGGAAACTCAATCAGGCCAAATTTTGATTATTCAGCCAGTGTAAATTTGAGACATGGGCGTGGCCTTTGCATGGGCTACATGGAAATACTAAAAGGACTCATCTCAAGCATTGCTCAGACCCCTCCTGATGAAAGAAAACTCCTAAACAGAAAAGGAATCCAATTCAAATCAGTTTCCTACTCGGATTTGAAGACGCCCTATGAAGTCTAAATAAAGAGAGATCACAACAGAAACAAGGGGATTCATCAATCGATTTATCATTGAATTATAGATCTCAATTCTGGATTATATTCTTTTCTTAGTTTTTCTCTCTTTGTAAGAATTCAAGCAGTCAAGTTGTGTAAAGAATCAAGGGAGTCGTCTATGCTATTGTTTGACTAGTTTTTATCTCTAAACTCTTTATCTTGTTTTATTTCCATTAATTCTTATTATTTATTGAATTATTTTCAGATTTTATTGAGTTTTATTTAATTACTATGTCGAACTAAACTCCCATACTAGGAATTTGATGTAGCCTAACTTCTACCCCAATTTATGATATTAGATTTATTTTTCTTTATTCAAGTTATAATTTATTACTGAACTTAATGCTTCCAGATAGAGTTTCTCCTCTGGATTGATTTATTTTATTAATTGCTATCGGAAGAAGGGTTTTTGATAAGAAAATGGTAATAAATTATATGGGAATAATAACTTGATGCGGAAGCTATATGGTTTGACTCATGGGGGGTTTTCATAATTTAATGACCTTAGGTTATGAATTCTTGAACAAACCATAAAACTTAATGATTTAATTCATGTTTGGTTGCACTATTGGGAGATAAGTAATTAAACGGGATTAAAATAGCTAACAATACATCAGAAGAGCTTGTTAGTGACTCTAGGGTTGTTTCCCTGCTTGACTAATTAAAATTAATTAACAAACTAATAAAATAAATTTGGTAGAGTTAAGTGAAGTCAATATCCCTAGTAGCTTTTAAACCTTGATTTCTTTTTATCAATTAGTCTCATTTGAATTCTTTTCTACTATTTTATTTTATTTCACTTACTTTTATAAATACCATCTTTTATTTTTGTTTAAATAATAATATATTAAAATAATTTTGATACTTGGTATATAATTTTTGCGGGACGATACTCTACTCACTCTTTATTACTTGTTGCGATTTCGTACACTTGCGAAAATGTCTGTCAATTAACTCCAGCCATTTATTAAATTAACTCCATGAAAATAATTCCTCAATTTTTTTTTAATATTAATTCACAAGAAAACACTATTCACTAATTACTTAAATTCTCCAAAAATATTCATGAAATATTTTCTACCCACTTAAATCACATAAGCATACTCCAAATGTGTTAAATAAAATATAAAGCATCAATAGTAATTTTTTCGGATCAAAATAATACGAATTCTCGGACCGGTGGTACTATTCATAAACTGGTAAACCAATATTCACCAATAATTTATTGCTTATTTTGTCATGAAAAATTTATATCTTAATTTTAATTAATTAAGACTAATCACATAAAATCTAATTAACTCCATAAATATTAATTATGTTCAATATTATCATTAGGTCCAGATAAAATATTATTTTTCTATCGGGTGATACCATTCACGACCCGTCCAAATAATATCATTTTAAGATTCAAAATTTTGGGGTGTTATATGCCATATGAATATTGTATTGAGGGACTAGTACAATATAGATGGATGTATCCATTTGAGAGGTAAGAGGTGAATTATAACAATCATACTATAACAAATTATCTATAATCTAAACTCTCAAGTAAAAATTTTTGTTGTAAATTACAGGCACCTACACAAAATAAACAAGAATATTTGTAATAAGACTAAGGTTGAGGGATCAATTTGCAATGCATATTTAGTGGAGGAGGCATTGACTTTTTGTTTGCATTACTTTGAACCACATGTTTACACCCAGCATCAGAGAATGTCGCTCAATGATGATGGGGGAGATCGAATTGAATCTGAATTAGAAGGAAATCTAACAATTTTTACTTATCCTAGCCGTACAATTGGGAAATAAAAAAAGAAGGTGGTTATCTGATATAGAGATGCGAGTAGCTCAAACATATATTTTATTGAATTGTGAAGAGATTGCACCATTTGTAAAGTAAGTTAATGAATTCATAGAAACTAATTTTCATATTTGAATCACTTCCATCCCAATTTGACCATTTACATCCAACATGATATATATTGACCATTTACAACTACAAAAATCAAACTTGACTAACACTACGATTGATGCAAGACTGGACGAAGAATTTATAGATTGGTTCAAAAGTTATGTAAGTAACTTTTAAGTTATGCGGAACAAGGTACTTATATTTTAATTAACTCTAAGTTTGTGTCTTTTTTATTTCATACAGGCTCAAAACTTGGAAAGTAATATCTTGAACAAATTCATTATTGGTCTATCGTGAGGACCTTTACCGATAGCAATTGCCTACTCTAGTTACTTTGTAAATGGATACAAGTTTCACACCGAGAGATGCGAGACAAGTAGAAAGACATTGAATAATGGTGTTTACATAAAGGGATCAAACTATAGTGACGTGTAGAATGATTTTTATGGAAAGTTGGTTGAGGTCTTGGAGTTAGAATATCCATCGCTAACAATAAAGCGCACAATGTAATTCAAATATGAATGGTTTGATCCCACTCCAAACCTTGGTCTAAAGGTTCATCCAAAGTATAACCTTATGGATATTCATTACAGAAGAAGATCTACGAAGTATGAACCTTTTGTGCTGGTGATGCAAGCTGTGCAAGTGTACTATGTTCCATACCCATCGATGAAATGAGATTGACTAGATTGGATGGTAGTTTGCAAAATCAAGGCTAGAGTAGTTGTACTAGAAGTTGAAAGCAAACAAACTGCTGCACTCTCAATCTCTGACCCATTTCAAGAAGTTGAGGTCAATACACAAACGATGCAACTAGTTGAAGATATAACTGAGAGACTAGATAATGAAAATAGAACTTATGTTGACATAAGTGTATCAGATGATAATGAGGAAGAAGAACATATCATCATGGATACTTCAAAAGAAGAAGAAGAAGGGGACGAAAATGAATAAGAAGAAGAAGGAGGACACAAAGAAGAAGATGATGAAGATGAGGATCCTCAAGATGGAAATACATAATTGAATTGTATTCTAGATACTAAATAGATGAATTTCATATGTCTGAGACATTACTTATTCAATATCTATGATGTTTTTCAGAGCAATATAATTATTGTATTTAAGCAAATGTTCTTATTTCATATACTATTGTTTCAACCTTAATCATATACTTGCATATGTTGGTTCAGTCATATATAGTATAGATGGCAAGAGGTGGGGGTTTGATTCAAACACGTTTGACAGCAAACCTCGTGGAGGTCGCGATTGAGGATTTACCACACGTGGATGAGGAGGGGTTATACCTCCTGTACCTCCTCTTCATCCTCCTTCTTGTACACGTGGGGCTTCATCTTCTATTCAGGCCCCCGTGCCACATCCACTTCCTCCTATTCCTTATTCTTCTTCCCCATTTCCTAGATCGATAGAGTCTACACTAGCTACACAATCCCCTTCTATATCAGGTAATCATAACTGTTAATTAGCACCAATAAAGACTTATTTGTATTTCTGACATATTTATTTCATTTTGCATTAGCAACTTCGGTCGAGCCATGTACAAAACTCAGTTTGGCAGCAGGACAGTAAGTACTTATTTACTTTTATATTCACGAATGGTTTTATTTGCATTTTGATGATTCTTTCTACTTACATTTAACTTTGATATTTTTCACAGTATTTATCCATCTTCTCGAGTATTGAGGCAAATAATGAGGATAATAAAGGTACATCTCGATAAAGATGGATACACTTGGGATATGGTATCATAGGAGGCGATAGACTTATACTGGGATGAGTTTCAAGTATAACATTACTCAATTTACATCCGCATTGACATTTATGGAGATGCAATCAATTACATTATGTAAAAATATTATAATTTGTTTTTGCAGAAACATTTTGTATGGAGGAGGCTATCACAACTATGCTTAAGGTGGCTTGGGAGAAATTGTACACTCTATGCTACTCTAACGTCACTTATAGGATGAGGAAGAACGAAAAGAAGCAGCAGTGCATATCCAAAGAGTCATGGGAGAGTTAGCAAAAGGCTTAGGAGGATCTTACATTTAAGATAAAACGTGAGATCTTAGCACGGAACAGACATAGTGAGACTGGAAGTAAATGGAGCAGGACCATCGAGACACATATGCGAGTCCATCTCTGCTATACAGACTGCTCAAATTTTAGTAAATAAATTAGTTAGAGTTACCATATTGACAATTCATGTAATAATTGTAAATATTAATATATTATTTATAAAATTGTGAAATAGGTTGAGAAATATAGTCATGATCCTATACCAATGGACGTGTTCAGATACACTTACACAAAGAACCACAATGGAGAGACTTCTTTCGACAATCGTGCAACGGGTGTTAATGTGAGTATTGTAACACCCATCGTCCAATCTAGGAGAACCAGACGGTGGATGCCATATTTGGTGCCGGAGCACTGTCTTATAACACATACTAACTCTATATCACATATTAGAAGTGGTTAAATTTTCATAAGGAGGCAAGTAATTAAAAATTTTAGAAAGTATTTAAGGAAATTCCTTCGAAAATTTCGCAAGAGTTTCCCCTAAAAATTTACTTGCCACACAAAGAAAATGTACACACTTCCAATATAATTCCTCCAAACCCCAAAACTCCAATTCAGTACAACAAGTCACAAACACTTCTAAAATGTCACAAATGTTTACTTAAGTTCTAACATATCAATACACTATTCATTCAAGAATATATAAATATATGATTCCATTCATACACCACAAATAAAATCAAATAATATTACTTAAATATCCATAAATCTCATTAATTACATTCTCAATATCTACATCTCCAATACTTCTTACAAAAATATTATACATGTCATATTTTACATTAAAATATACATATCCTATCAAAAAGCTCCTACTCTGATGCTGTCGCTTTGATCTTCGCGTAGAACCCATAGCTCACAACCTGCGCGTGATAAGAATCAACACGCTGAGTAGAAGACTCAGTGGTACTAAATAATTATAAATTTAAATAATCAAGTAATAAATCACAAATATCATTTGAAAATACTTAAATCAGAATATATATATTAAGCATTGAAAACGTGCTAATAAAATCCAATATTTCGAAAACCACAAGAAATTCACATCTTAAATACGTATACCAACCCAATAAAAAATAAGAACATGTCACAAATACATACATATATATATATATATATATATATATATATATATATATATATATATACGATTTCTTTATAACGAAATAAAATTCCACCCTTTTTATTAAGGCTCACACCTATACCGAATGAATGTAAGTAGATTCGATCGTGGCCTGTGAAAGCACCACCCACCAATCACACAATCTTGGCCTATGGAAGCGCCATCGTGGCATGTGAGAGTGCCACCAACCAATCACACAACCGTGGCCTATGAAAGCACCACCGTGGCCTGTGCAAGCACTACCACAAATAATAAGCGCGTTCGCCTATTTATAAAGGCTGATAACCCTAGCATATGATCAAAGCTCCACCAAACAGAATGGGCTGATAACCCGAACATGTTCACATATCGCATTACATCTCATCATACCACATTTCAATCAAGTATAGTAGAACCCAAAATAAATGCATTCTCCCATAATAAATCTTATTTCTCATTCACCAGTTCTTATTCAAAAACATTTTAAAATTAGCGCTTATTAATTCAAAACCACTTAAGTTACAACTTATAACATCCATCAAAATCAATTTATGTTTCAAGCAAAGACCTTTCTTTCATAATGCCTTCATTAAAAATACTAATTATCAACTTAAAATCACTCTTTAAAATCATTAAATCCATTTCTCAAATAAGTAACCATAAAACTCTTTTAATACTTTCAAAACTTTCTTTAAGTCTTACTAAAAAGTTTAAACACCAAAATTCAAAAGAGAAATTTAACCACCAATAAAAAGTTACAAAGAGAACTTTTTGCTACCGATCTACGACGTCAACTGTAAGACAGAATATTTACCGAATTGTGACGGATTTTCCTATCTTTTGCGACCGATTAAGTGGTTGCAATTTTGCGATCGACTCGTTTTTCGATCGCAAAAAATTTGTGACGAGCATTTGATGGAAAAATTTGTTTCCATCACGAATCCATTACAAAATGTAATATGCGATCAATTTTGGGCAATTTGCGACTGATTTGCGGTTGCAATTCGCCGAATTTTTTATAGTGTATATTTTCCCAACGAATTTTTCCATTAGTAATAACCGAAATTTTTTTGGTGAATAAATGTATCACATGCATGTTTATTATCAATTTGAAACCTTGCATTCACAAGATTATTTACTTAAATAATAATTTGATTAACAATGCACTTTCTAGATTGTGCTATTTAGACTATTTTTCTTAACAATATTGATGAATTTACATATTATTATTATAGTAAATCAAACATTTTTGCTTTGCTCATATCATTTACTTATCTTTTTAAATAATAATATAATATCATAAAAATAAAATATAAAAAATTATTGTTTAACTTATATTCTCATCTATGTATAATCGATATGGATACAATATTGAAAATTGATTGATTTATTAATTAATTACAATATTGATATTGTTGTTCTTATGTCTGGAATCATTTTAGTTCTTAATTTAAATTCATTTGCGATATTAACAGCCTCAAACATTCTTATACAATAGCAGTGTCGAGAATATTAATTAATTTCATGTTTCTAATTGCTAAGTAAAATAAATTTTTAATAAAAAAAACCACAAAGTCCGCCAATTGGCATTATTTCATTCCTTAAAGTAAATGTAATGATATACAATAACACCAAGCACAAACGAGGTCAAAGAATATAATCATAATAATAGTCAAGAAACAGATCAGTTAGCAATCATGATTGCATATAAATAAAGGGCAAGACTACAATACAGATAGGTACATAAAAGCAAAGTTTCATTAGGTATAGAAGAAGAGAAAAGGTGGAATGAGAAATTGAGATTTAACTTTCCATTAATACATTGGAAACACTTAACCCATCTAAAAGAAGCACGAATGGACATGGCTCATGTATTTGTTGTACACTGGAAAACATATTATTTAACTTTATTAAAAAAGAAAGGAAAATATTTAACTTAGGTTTCTGAAACCTAATACAAGAAAATATTTGCGAAACAATTCATTGATCATATAAGCATTTTGATATTTTATGGTTTTAGCATATCTATTGTCAATTTGAAACTTGGCGCTTAGAAGAATATTTGCTTAAATAATTTAATTAAGAATATAATTTCTAGATTGTGCTATTTATAGTATTTGCCTCAATAATATTTATGAATTTACATATATTAGTCTTTTTATTACATGCGTTGCACGTTAACTATACTCGTTATTCGTACTCGTTCAATTTTTATCTCATTATCAACTTTTACTTGTTATTTATACTCATTTTTTTTTAATATTAAATAATTGATTATAACTTTATCTTATATTATTTAGATATTTATAATGTTAAAATAAAATTTTAAATAAGATTCATATGAATGTTACGGATTAACTAATAAAGTGACGATGTCTATAAGCACCCATACTTCAGTTCAATTTATATGTGATTTATCTAAATTTTACAATATCACCTATAATTCTACATGTCAGATAATAAATATGTTTCTATATATATAGATATATATGTCTAAGAATACAAAATTAAATATATTTTTAAATTAAAATTTTCAATTGTTTGTCGTCTAAAATGCACATTTGTTCATTTTATTTAAAATAAATTATTATAAGTAAAAGTTAAAAGTTTTGAAATGCTTAATTATGTATATTCTATTTAAATTTTTAAAAATATATATATATAATCAAATTATATAAATATAAAAAAGAATATTTTTTCCCTTTTTATCTCTCTCCTAAATTAAATATTTTAAATTATAATAAAAATATAATCAACTCTTTAAAAAATAAGTTTGAAAAATAAAATATAAAAATTTTTAAATGTTTCCTTATCATATATATTTATTAAAAAAATTTTAAAAAAGTAAAATTTAAAATTTTTAAATGCTTAATTATCCATATGTATTTATTTAAAAAATAATTTTAATATATTATATCCAATAAACTAATAAAATATAACTTTCTAATCGATCATTATTAAGATTAATTTAAGATATTTAAATTTCATTAAAGGAACTATCGTAAATCTCATTATTCCTCTATTCTCATATTTATATATAATATAAATAAATTATATATTATATGTATATTATAGAAAATACAGGAAATATATAATATACCTAACCATAATATTTAAGTTTCTAAAGGACATACTGCTTCCTACATGGATTATTTATTTAGTTATGAGGTGTAACCGTTTTGTGGCATTTTTTTTTTTTAAATTATAGCTGCTATTTCTTTTAGACACGTAGAAATTTTTGCAATTATGAAACAAGTCGAGAGTGTTTCTATTTGAGATGAATAATTCAACGTGTTAATTTGGCATATTTGCAGCTTATCTGCCTGTAAAATAATTTTCATAATATTATAAGAATATAATGCTACATACATACATCGATTAATAATAGGATACAAAAAGAAAAAAATAACATATTTCATCAAAATTTTCATTTATTTATGATCTTTAAAACAACAGTGATACTGATGTTTAACAAATTCGCTCAAACAATAATTTTATTAATTTGCTAACCAACACGCCTTCTTATTATAATTTTTGAAAAATTGGTCCATAAAAATTAAAACACGTAGGCTTAAAGTTTTAAGTAGAAATACGCATTGGACCCTTTTTCTCTTTAATTGAGATTATTTTCATTATTGAATTTTTCTGAGAAAAAAAATTAGTAAAACAATTATTTGTGCATTTAGGTAAAAGTAATATACTCTCGTAACTTCATAATTTCGTTTTTCTTACAATGTTTTTAGCAAGGCTTTTAACGAGGCAAACATCTGTCTATGGTGTATTCATGTGCTACGTAGATCTTCATGTGCCTCAGTTTGCAAATGTGATATTTTAAGAATAGAGGGTGGTGAATAGGGAAGAGGTAAACCAAGAACGATATGAAAGGAAATGGTTATGAAAATTCTACAGTCTTTTGAGATCAACCAGGATCTTACTATGAATAACATATTGGAGACAAAAGATTCAGGTAGCAGAACATAATTAATTAATTTAGGCTTGAGTTGTTTTGTGATATCCTATGCATGTTTATTTCTTCAATTGATTTTAAAATTTTCAAAAATTTTTATAAAAATTATTTTCTTCTTTCAAAATAGATAATGAGATTAATATGTTTTTTTATTAATTAAAAGTCAAAAGATCAAATTATTACTTTCTCAGGGCTCGTTTAATCTGATTTGGGAGTTTAGTCACAGCTAAGACTGTTAGTCCTTTCTAGCAAGTCCATTTAATAAAGATTAAACCCGAAAGCTATTTCTACATGCACAGTCTGCATTGCTAACTGAGCCACAATCCGTAGGTTAATTTAACTCCTAAATTTTAATTAAAGTTAATTGAGTTCTACAATTTTATATATTTTGAAAATTGAAACTAATTAATCAAAATAATGATTGAATTAAATAAGTTACAAAGCCAAAGATTATAAATAACTCTAACTAGCGTTTCTTAAGTCGATCAGACATTTTAACCTTCTAACAATTAATAATAAGCTAATAAAAAAATTCTTTTTAAATACTATTAAAATTGAAATTAGGGTGCTGGAATTGTCTGGACAAAGCATATGATTTATTGAAAAACAAGAAAACGTTGGGCTAAAATTGTTAATTAGACTTTGCTGCTTTGTAAAATCAATTGGTTGGTGTAGATGGTTGTTAGGCTTAAAACCCGTTTGAACTGCCATTCTGTCAACAACTGCAATTCTCTTTTACTCTCTCCACCTTCAAACCAACTGTCAAGTCTCAACCAACCGGCAATTCTTACTTATCAAATCAATTTCATGCGACCCAAATTGCCCTTTTAAACAGTTTACTTCAATCAAGAGTACGGGAAAAAGGTAATTTTGACTTTTTCTTCCCAAAAAAAAAAGAAAAAAGACGAAGGCAATTTAAGGTAATTTAACTTCAACTCCCACACATGTACAGGTCTAGAGCTTCCTATTTATGACTGAATGCCCTAGATCTTCGGAGGCATGAGTTATAAAGAATGATGAAAGTAATAAATGGAGAGAGAGAAAGAGAGATGAAAATGGAGACCTCTTTGTAACGTTTCTTGCTCAAATGAGTATTCCAACCACAGTTGTTTCCTTATAGTACTATCTGCTTGTCTTGTGGTTGCTGGTGCTGCTGTTCTTTGAGATGCTCATTTGAGCAAGCAATGTTAAAATAGGAGGTTCTGTACCCATAATTGCTTGCTCCTTCTCTCTCACAACCCTAAATCTTTGTCGGAGCAGTTCTTGTATTCAATTTTCTTTCTTTCTTGCTCAAACATGGCAAGATTCCGGGTATGTTCTTTTACTATTTTCTTTTTGTATAATTCTAAAGGCTTCAATCTAGCTTGATGTACCCACTTTAATATTGACTTTCTTGTTTACAGGAATACACATCTAAGACATACTGGTCATAGAATTATAGGCAAAAGCCTTTAAATAACATTTTTTTTTTGCTAGAAAGGGAATGTTAAAACTCAAGAAAGAAAAAAATTAGAGCAGAACAGGCAAAGTTATATCCACACCGCTTGAATCATGATCCAACCGGAAAAAAGACCGGCCGGGGGAAGTCGCAGCCTGTGTGATCCTAGCACGAGACTTGCAGCTTTCGACGGACATGTTATTGATATTTATTATTTTTTTCCATTTTGGTATAATCAGGAATTATAATTCTTTTCGAACTGTAGAGGGCGCCCTCCTAGTAAACGACGCTTCTGGGAGACGCAACTTGTGTATCTTTAGAAATTTCTGGGCGCCCTCCATCGGTTTTGGGTGGTTGGGGTGAATTATCAGGTGATAGTTTAGAAATTTCTTTTTAGAGTAATTTTTAACTTGAATCGCAGACGTGTGCGGCAATAATATAACGGAAGTGTAGTACATTGTAGGGACCCATAAGCAAGTCAGTAAGTTCGCGAATAGATGGGAAGGGAATTACATGGCAAGGTTAATTACGTAATTTCAAGGATGAAAAGGCCGCAAGAGGGAGTAAAAATACAAAGATTCATGTTTTATGAAGTGACGGATAAAATCCTATACCGAATGCAAGAGAATGGTTTGAACGAGGAGGGTTCATTGACCTTTAGCCACAATCCCTGCATCCAAGAGATTCTTGGGTTAGCCTTCAAGCTTCTCCTCTGCTGCTTCAGTCTATAATTTGGTTGCTTCAACCGGTCGGGTACCCATTTAGAATGCATTATCAGAATCTAAATTAGATTATTATAAATTAAACATTCAGATCTGTCCAACTACAATATAATTCTCTGTTTAAATACTCGAACTTGACTAAATGCTCATTTAACATTAAAATTATTGTTGCTTTTAACTCATAGTGAATGGCATTCTCAAATTAGTTTATGTCCATTAGAATTAAGTATGTGATTGTTAAGGATTTTAACGAGAGAATAATTGATGGAAGTCTCAATCAAGTTGATGAGTTATATTTATAGAATTTTTTTATAAGCTTGTGGTGATTGATATTTACATTATACTTAGAGTTTATTAACCTTATAAAATTAATTACTAACAAAATTCTCTTTTAAATTAGTTTCTTTTATTATTTATTTGTAGTTATTTAAAAATAATAAATTTCTACTATTATTTTAAAGAAATTAGTTATTATTTTTATTTATATAACACATTTATCCTTAATGGTCATTTACATTTTAATAGTAATCGTTGTCAAAATTGAACCATTTATTATGTGTTAGGAACAATCACGGTAAACCGAAATTGAACCTGTGAAAATTGATACTAAACCATAGTCAACGGTTTTGAATCTAAACAAAAGTCGGCAATTTTAGTTTAAAACTGATGATTTTAGTTTGAAATCGTGAAAAATATATTGTTAAAGAAACTTTTGACTTATTTTTTTCGTTTTGTTATAATTTTTTAAAGCAACTTTTAAGAATTTTTATTAAATTGGTTTAATTTTTTTAAAAGTGATATTTATTATTATTATTTAATCAAGCTATAAAACTAAAAAAGTATTTTAAAAATTTAAAATATATTATTTAATTTTGATTCAAAGCCGCAATAAAAAATCAAAACTAATGGTCCTAAAACCGTCTTAAAAACCGCTTAAAAGCAATTCGTTTCTTGTTTTACCCTTTTTATAATAAAAATCGATGGTTTAAAAACCGAATTTGGAGTTCCGGAACTATGATCATGCCCACTAAAAGTTATGAACTACTGTGTATAACTCGACTAACAGACCTTAAATCTCCTAGGTGGACAATCTTATGAGGATACTCTCTTATAGTGACTTGTGCATTCGAGAATAACTTTCCTTAGTTAGGAAGAATTTTCAATAACATAAAGAAAAATAGGAGAAAAAAACCATAATGACTTTTTTTTTATTTTTTGAGTATTGAGGAAGAGATTCGAACCTGAATTCATTATCAGGTCATATATGAACTTATCACAGAACTATATCTTGATGTGCAAAACCACAATGAATTTCGATACTTATCATTGTTAACACACTCTAATTGGAATTAAATCACTTCACATTTGAAATTGAGTGAAATTAAAATAACAAATTGAAATTAAATTAAGTCACACTTTAAATTACATGATATATCATGGAATTAAATAAATTGACTATGAAAGTGGAATTAAAACACTTCTAAATTAAATTAAATCATACTTGATTATACTTTGGAATTGAATGAAATTAAGATAAATCACATTTGATTCAATTTTCAATTTTAATAAATCACATTTAGAAATATTTATAACACTAAATGCATAGATTTAACATTCAAATATGATTTAATTTACTTTAGATTTCAATGTAACACAAATTATGATGCGTACTTAATAATATAAAAAGATCTCACAAATACTACTTAAACCAAGCACGTGATACCAACCGAGATGCCTTTTGGTGGAATGACTTGGAGAATTGAAAGATCTTTAGGGTTAAGCATGCTTACTTAGTGGAAATCCGAAAATGAGTGACCTCTTAGGAAGTTTTCATTTCACTTACGGAATAAAACTGTGTGAGTCTTTCCTATCCAGAATGGAATGGTGCTGGTTTAATCCAAAACAGATAATTCCTCTAGTGGTTGGAGTCAGAGGTTGATAGTATTAGACAAAAAAACAACAAGAAAGTTAAAACTAGAAACTAAAATAAGAAAAGTGTTGAACTAAAACACACGAAACAAGACATAAAAACGAATAAAACAAATAACAAAATATATATGAATGACTAGAGGAAAAAAAGGGACATGATTTAAACGAAATAATAAAACGAAGATAGAGGAGGAACATAATCTCAAAACAAGAGGAAAAAATCCCTTAATATCCAATCCCTAATAGCCATTAGAAGAGTAACCTTAACCCTCAAAAGGATAGAGCTAAATAATTATATATATATATATATATATATATATATATATATGTATATATATAGATATAGATATAGATATATATATAATCCTAAAATAAAAATATGTGAGTTGACACTTTATTTTTTTAGTATTTTATTTTATCTATTTTAGGAATTTTTTGTCACTATCCAAAATCGTGGGCTAGACCGCACTACAACCTAGGTAAGTTTAAGGTATCAAAGCCTACAGTAAGCCTAATTTATGAAAAATCCTCTATTATCATCTGACTTTAGAAACAGTAAGCTTATATTATAACATTATTCAATAATCAGTTAGTAACAATCTTGTCCCAATTTCATATCACATTTAACTCATAGTTTGGGCTTGACTCATTTAATAAAAATACATTTTATGCAAAATTTATCAGTCATAATATAGTCAAACGATTTTTGTCATAATTTCTTTAAATTTCAGAAAATACTCTACAGATTTTTTATCAGTACACTATTATTTTTATATAGCCAAGTATAAATTTATCATCCTAACTACGGAACTAAATAAAAATACGCAAAATATTTCAAATACAACATATAGTCAATACTAATATTTTTTTAAAGCTAGAAATAATCACTGAATCTCTGTGAAGAAAGAAGGAGAGTCTTTAGAATTTGCAATATTTCTATTTTCTAAAAAAGTTCATGAAAGAGGCGGGTGAGTTTTGGAAAACTCAGTGAATAGTAATAAATAATGCAAACCCACACATTTAAGCTTGCTTTCATAATATATGAAATGAACACACTTTCCACAAGCATGTGTCACAACATTAGCACCTTCAAATATATCACATTCGGACACTCATAACATGTAAAAATTGATCAGTGATATCATAAATTCATCCACTAGCCATTGGCCTAACTTTCTCATTCTCATATATATATATAACCAATCCTCCATACCTGGCTAATGGTCTCACAGTGACACACGTCGTTCCAATTTTCACCGAATACAAATACATCATTTTCACATCACAATTAATCCAACGATTTAATAAATACAGTTCATTATATGCATTATGTGAATGTAATTAGAGACTGTATTTATATAATATTATAAGACTGAAATATTATATTTGTAAGATGGATAATATTAATAATATAATAATAATAACGTTTAGAAATGCATACTAATAATATAAGAGGTATGATATGTGTATATTATGCATGTATGCAGATGATGGTATACACCATTTATTATTACTCATAGTGATAGCAGAATAATTCAAATCTACTTTGGGTTCTGATTTGAAGGAGTAGTAGAGGAATTCGACCGATCTAGAAGATAAATATAATAAGAAAAAATAATATCAGACAAATGATTTCCCTTCATTAAGAATTGAAAGAATTAATTTAATAGACCTATCTGCTTATTTTTGTCTATTTGTTTAAATTTTAACTCCTATTAAAGCACAATTTTCACAAAAATATAAATGCCCATTTATTTTCAATATAACTCAGCTTCCTAAAATAATAACACAATATATTAAACAACTACTCTCTATTCATTGGTAACTAATTATCCAAATATTCAATCATCAAAATAATAATTTATAATATACCTTCAATTTAATAATATTTTATATTATCCTCAAATTTATATTTCTATCAACTCATCATATCATGTATTAATAATATAATTTACCACCAATATAATTCACATAATTGTAACCTTAATCTTAGAATAGTTACTACTTACCACCAAATAATTCATTTTGCTTAATTTATTTTCTAGTCTCTAAATATCCTTCAATTATTTATTTTATTTTACCTTATTTGATTCTTAATAACCACAAAAATATATTCTTATATTTAATAAGTTAATTCCTTAATTCTAATATCCTCAAAAATATGTTCATACTCCTAATTGTAAATTAACACCAATAATAATAATTTTCTTAATAACATAATTTATTCTTATTTATTGTCCAATTTTAATATTTTAATTCAGAGCAAAATACACCAATAATTCCATCATTTAATTCACCACAAGTATTTAATCAATTCCATCAAAAATTTATTTTATATTTTTCTTATAATGATTACCATCAAATTCCTTAAATTTATTTAATAACCTCAATTATTTTGAATTAATCAAATCCTATGATTTGTCTTTAACCCCAATTTAATTTAATTCCACCAAAATATTCACTATAATTCATTTTCAATTTAATCAAACCTTATTAATCCATTCAACTCCAAAATAATCATAATTAGCCTAAACTCATTAATTCTTGTCTTTATAAAATTAAATCATATTCAATAATCTTATTCGACGATAATTCCTAACCTTTTAACCATTAATTAATTTCTACGAAATACACCAATATATATATATATATATATATATATAGTAATTGCTAATGATATTTTACATAAATCCACTAATTATCCATTAACAACAATTCTAACTAATTAAAATCCTTAAATGTTAAAAATTCGATTAACAACATATATTAACACCTAACCACAATTAATCCTAATTAATCAAAATCTCAAAATACCACCATTAACAATATTCTAATACAATATATTCAACATTATTAATAAAAATCCATTCTTCAACAATAATTTATTTAATCAACCAAATAATTAGTGGCTTAATTTTACTCAACGTACCTGGACTTATACCCATTTTTCTTTATCATCCCTAACCTTCAAAACGTCATAATAAAATGAATGTCTTTTTAAAATTATAATAGTAAAATCCAAAACCCGCTTAACTAGTCAATTTTTACCGGTTTGCTTTGATGACATGTCAAATCACTAAAAAATGCAACAGAAGTAAAAGAAAAATATGGAACCCAAAATCTTTTATCTTCAAAACCAATCATTCTCTCTCCAATTTCAAACCAATCCCTTCTTTCTTCTATTTAAAATTAATGTCTAAATGAAGAGTTATACAAAACTAATTTGCAAAATTGACAAAAAATTGCTCATCGCATCAATAATTTTTTTTTCTCTGAAAGCAAGCTTATGCTTAATGATAAGAATTGGGCCCATGGAAAGAAATTTGAGCTTTTGAGATTTAATATGCAATTGACAAATCCTAATATGTTTTTCTGTGCTTACCCCCAATTGATTTTGAGAGAGAGAGAAACAAAAAAGAGAATGTAATAAGTTCTTAAAAATTCAAAAAAGAAGAGAAAAATTAAAAAACTTTAGCTTTACAAAATTAGCCAAAAAAGAAAAAAAAAGAAAAAGAAAAACCCCCTCTCTCTGTAAAACAAAATCTTCATCTGCTATTTGCAATTCGTAAACCAAAACTTTTGGATCTCTATCTCTCTGTTTTGGCTTCCTTGCAACGATGTCGTAAGTACATGAGTTTTAATTCAAAAAAAAAAAAATTGCATCTTCTCTGTTGGCCAATGTCTCTTTCTTGGTGTCTCTCTTTTTTCCTGGGAGGAGTTGTGTTTGACGATCATGGAAAATTAAAGAAAGAGGAGAGAGAGAGAGAGAGAGAGAGAGAAAGGAAAGAAAGAGAGAGGATAGAAAGAAAGAAAGCACATGTAGAAGTATATATAAGTTGGGGAGAGAAAGATTAGTTTTGAAGATAAAAGATTTTAGGTCTCACATTTTTCTTTTACTTTCATTTGCTGATATGACATATATTATATGACAGTTTTTTAGTGATTTGACATGCCAGCAAAATAAATCTGTAAAAATTGTCCAGTTAAGTGGGTTTTAGATTTACTATTACAATTTTAAAGAGACATTTATTTTATCGGGACGTTTGGAAGGTTAAGAACGATAAAGGGAAATGGATATAAGTCCATGTACGTTGAGTAAAATTAAACCAATAATTAGTTCAACTCTTAGTATACTCCACTAATTTAAAATCCTTCAATAATACCTATTAATCCTTAATTAACTAATTTTAATAATTATGGAATATTAACAATAAATAATTAAAATTTTAAAATTAATTTAATTCACCAACTCTCAAAATTAATTAAAGTCCTCTAAATAAATTTTTAATTAACTAAATCCTCAACTAATTTATTTTATCAATTTTCCTAATTAATCAATCAACCACACAACTATTTAATCATCTAAAAATACTAAAATTAACTAAAAATAAAAAATTTAATCAATAATCAATATCAAATTAACCTCCATAATATTACTCTAAACCAAAATTTAATAAATCATAATCTATAACTATATAATCAATCAATTACCAAAATTCTAACAATATATCACTAACATATAAAAATCAACTAAATAATAAATAAAAATCCTATAATTAATCAATTACCGCAAATACTCAAATTAACTAATTAATAAAAAATTCTAGGAATAAATAAAATCAATTCCCAATTAATTATCAGAGTCCAAAAATCACAATTTTGGAGGTTTGGATTGCATCTAAGGAGAGGGGAGGAGGAGATGGTGGTCGTTGTTGTGGGCTTGGCTTGCTGTGGTGCTTTATTGCGCGAAGGAGAGGATTGCAGGAGCTATGGTGGCCGGCGCGAGAAGGAGGAGCTGAAGGTGGTGTTGCTGGAGGTGTGCGGCTATGGAGCTGCGATTGCTGGTCTTGCGCAGAGAGAGAGAGAGAGATGAGAATGTGAGGGAGAGAGATGAAGATGGTGAAGGAAGGAGAGAGTGAGGCGTGAAGAAGAAGAAGGGAAAGAATAAAAATAAAATAGAAACAATGAAAAGAAAGAAAGAAAGAAAAAGAAAGAAAAGAAAGGAAAAAGAAAAATAAAGCAAATAATTGGAAAAAAAAAAACAAACCGCCCAAGTGAAAAACACAGTAAAAATATATGGTTTGGATTCAATTCTGATAGACTCGATCTGATACAATAATTTGATCCAATTTTAAATTGATTTAATGATTTCTCAACTGATTTTAAGGAAATCAAAATGGTTTTCGATTTTAATAAACTACAGAAAATATTACATTGCATAATATAATAGAAAATATCACTGGTTAATAGTTTATAATTAAATTTAAATAGAAAAGGTTTCAAAATTGAAATTTCAGGATATTACAATTTTAGATATATATAATCCTGAAATAAAAAGATGTGATTTCGCACTATATTTTTTTCATTATTCAATTTTATCTTTTTTTCAAATTTTGTTTATTTTTTTCTTTATTTTTCTACGTATTGATTGAATGGTTATATTTTTTAATTTAAAATTAATATTTAGATAATATCAATAGATTTTGAAATCTAATCCAAATTTAACAATTATTCTATCTTATTTATAATTTTTTAAAGATAATTTGTTTGAAAATTATTAATTATATATATATATATTAAATAATGTAAAACTAGGGAGAAGAAAGAGAAGGAATATATAGCAAAATATGGGAGAGAATACGAGAATATTGATTATTGATGAGAAGTCACATATATATAGTTACACAAATGGAACTCTAATAGAGTCGTCCACAAATTAGAAAGATAGAGTTCGCAGTAATTAAGACTATAAACTTCTAACCCATATACATCTATTTATTTCATAATATTTCCCTTTGGATGTTAATTGTTTAAAAAATATGTCTCGTTAAAACCTTACTACGAAAAACCCTGTGGAAAAAAAAATCTTAGTGAAGGAAAAAAAAACATTATTCTTTTCTTAAATACGCATTGAAATACTGCTTCATTAAAAATCTTTACCAGGAGAACCCAATGGGACAAAATCTTGGTTAAAGGGAAAAAGAGTAAGTGCGTATTTACTCCCCCTCATGAAAATAAATCTTGATATATTTATGCAGTACAATTTTGTGCATCAATTCTTCAAAACTTATGGTAGAAGTATAAAGTATGTTGATGAGCAAATCAACAATATTGTCGCTTGACTGATTGAATTTAATATCACCATTCTTTGGGGAGATCATGAATAAAAAATTTTTCGGTGAAATATATTTTTCTTATCTCCTCTAACATGTCTTTCTTATAATATTGTAGAAATTTCTTTCTAGATAAATAGACTGCACGCACTTTTCATATTTCTTCATGAGTTGCTCAAACATCTGCGTGACTAAATGAAGTAGTAGTAATGCTTCATCCCTTGAATGCCATGAAATAATTGTACCTCCACATGTAAGTGAATGGTTTGATTATAATCTAATATAATGTGGATTACACAAGTAACATGCATTTTCATAGCCGATCAAAACTGATTTTGATATGTTAGTTATAACATAACTCATATATATCGTGCCATGGAGATGTCAAAATATATGTTTAACTCCATTTAATTTCTTCACATCCAGGAAGAACTATATCTTGCCAATAAAGTCTATAAAAATCAAGCCAAGTATGAGAAGTACGATACATTAGTGCCCTTATTGCACTAAGATATGGTACTTCAGGACCAAGAGTTCTTCATAATTTTCTCAATGTGAAAAATGGTCATCTTCTCATCAAGTAACCTCACTATTATCCACATAAATCATTTGAATAATTTAGTCATATATGTAGTCATAGGGAAAATCTCATTTATGAAATGCTCGATTTTCAGGCCAAGACAAAACTTTATATTTCCAATATTTTTCATCTCAATCTCTTACTTTAAGAAATTTATAATCTTTGGAAGCTCTTGAGGAGTTCGAATAATGTTTATAAACCAAATAATGATAATTTCATATTCAAATATCTCTATAAAAATTCATGAACATATATCATCATCCTTTTAATAGATATTCACTAATCAATAGATCGCCTTACTCATGATAGTATCTAAAGTAAATATCAAAGTATACTTTCAATAATAAAATATTATAAAAGAAATATAATCATAAAATGATATAATATTTTCTTTGCCATGAACATCATTAAGGCAATTATATCATAGGTACTGAGATTTCTTTAATCCATATAGAAATCTTGAATATATTTATTGAGGTCTCGATTTGCTTGCTTCAAGCAATTTTTTTTCATATTGCATGAATATCATTATCCAACAATCTATGTAGGACTCTATAGTGAATTTCTCTAGAATTTAACTTTATGCTTTAAGCAACTACAATCCTTCATGGATTTTCATATAGATATCTCCATTATTCTTCTTCTTCTTCCACAATCACTCCATCAAACTTTTATCCCTCTCTTCCACTATGCCACCAAGATACAAAAGAAGTAGATTTGCTGCTTCCTTGGCCGCGAGAGTTCGACCAACACCTTCTTCTGCTCCTCCACCACCACCACCTCCACCTCCACCTCCACCCACGAGACCGCCTCCTCCACCATTCGAAATCGGGTCAAGCAAGCAATAAGAAAGGTAAAATAAACTCTCTCTTCGCCCTATTCTCCCTAAATACTTTTTGGATGAGCAAGCATTATAAAAGGTTAACCTAGGAATGCTATTATAGAACCTCTAAAAAGAATTGGGTGGGAGCAGTTTATTTCCATGAAAGATTTTGTGTAGGCGCCCTTGACTTTGGAATTCTTGAGTTCTTTTTCTTCTACAATCTTTCCATGGGATGAAGGGTACCCGAGTAACATTAAGTTTAGGCTCCTTGGAAGGAACTATGAACTTTTAGTGAATGAGGTTAGCCATATATCTGGGTTCGCAATTGAGAATGCCCTTAGGGCGATACCCTAAGATTTTCGTGATCGTATTACATGGACCCATCTAACTGGACTAACTAATTACAATCCTAGGGTATTAAAAGCCTCCCGTTTACGTAACCCAGCATATAGATACATTCACAAGTTTTTGGCTAACACCATCTTTGGTAGAAGTGAGAGTGATGGGGTGTTGGGATCCAATAAGTTGCATTTTATCTGGGCTATTGATCAAGGGATTTTGCTCAATGTGGGTTTTTGGTTATGTCAATGTTGGGCTAGAATTGCATGGGCGGATAAAGGGGCTATAATGATGGGGACTTTTGTGACGCGTATTGCCTTTTATTTGCATGCTTGGAACCTAGCTAGACCTATTTATGATATTGTTGGAGGTGGAAAGGGGACTAGGCTTGACTTGGATGTCATGATACTTATGAAACTGGTTGAGAGAATAGGGGACACATACTATGTTGTGGGAACCCAGGAAGAGAGGCATGTTCTCGACATTGGAGAGGATACAAGCGATTTGACTAGCATTGAAGAGGAGCAACCTCCAGGTTTTGAAACATTTACTAGAGCTGGAACTTCTAGAGCAGGTACCTCTTTTCAGCGGCCATCCGATATGTCTAATGAAGAAGTCCTTGCGCACTTAATGTCTAGAAAGGACATGGTGGACGCTCGATTCCAAGGGATGGAAACTATGATCTCTAACAGGTTCTCATCAATCAAAATTATGCAAGGAGGACTTGAATCACGTCTGGACACTATGTAAAATCAATACCAAGGGATCAACAGTCAACTCCAGACGTTGATTCAAATGTTGCAGCAACCTCCTCCACCTCCTCCTGAGGCATTGTTTAAACATTCTAACTTCATTTGTTATTTTTGGTACTTGTTCTTGTGTTTCTTTTGGATTATATTTTTAGTTATGTTTTGGTTGTGTTTCAGTTTGAACTATTTGTTTTCTTAACTAAGTATCTTTTATTTAGTTTCTCTCTTTTTCAGCTCTAGCCATTGAGCTCTATTTCATCTTACATCTTTCATTGTAGTCCTCAATACAATGGTGGTAAGAGGTTATCAAACCATCTTTCTCTCATAATTCTTACATTATGTATTGAAGCATGACTTTAAGATGGGGGCTATAATTATTTTCACATTGAGGACAATGTGCTATATTAAGTTGGGGAAGTGAAATTTTTGCTATTTTAGTAGTTTAATTTGGTTGGAATGGTTTTAAGCAAAATTAAAAATTATCATAATCTAATAACTTGTTATAAATTTAGTTGTTTTTCTATTATAGCATGTTTTAGTTTAAATTTGAACTTTTTAACTTAATAATATTTCTTGTGTGAATATTTGTTTTAAGATTATAAACACCCATTTTTGAAATTATTATGATAGATATATATATGTTTTGATCAAAATTTAATTAACCTTAGCATTCCTAGAACAAAATTAGAAATTCTTTTGAGACAAAATTTTTAAAGTGCTCACATTAGAAAGAGATGATTTAGGCATTCTTTGTTAAACTAAATATTTTAGCCTAGACCACCATAAGTTAATTATAACCATTGCAACCAATTTGAAGCCTATTACCCAATATTTTTCTTGTTATCCGTATTAAAACCTAGCCATTTAAACCTAGTTGTTTAAACTTTTATCCTAAGTGTGATCATGTATAGTTGAAAGATTTGATCTTATAGGAACATAGCAAGAAAATAAAAAGGGAGATACTTTTATGCAAACACTAGCAAGTGGAGAAATTAGAAGAAAAGAAAAGGAGAAGCACCCCAAGAAAAAAAAAATAAAAATAATGATCAATCAAAAATTCAAGTTTGGAAAAATCTTAAGCAAGGAAGAAACTACTCAAGTATTATAAAAAGGCCTTGCCAAAAGCATATCTAGTAATAAGCTAGTGAGAAATTTCAAGAAAATCTCCTATTGCGAATAAAGGTATATGTTTTTATGAAATCAAAATCTTGATACTATACATTTTTGTACTTTTTGATTTCTAATATCCGTTTCTTTTGACTTAACTAAATCAATCCCATAAGCCCCATTACAACCCTAGTAAAAGACTTTTTTATCTTGATAATAGTGTAGCACTTAAAATTGTGAAGAAGGGATAACTAATTTTGCCTATGAGAATATTGAATTTAAATTCGTTATCTATATTTCAAAGGGTAATAAGCTTTTGTGAAAATTCATATGTTATCTATCATAGTTTGATCAATTATTAGTGTTGAAGTCTTTAAAATTTATATTTATACTAGGGAATGTGTTTTGTTAAAAGTTTAAATTTTTGCAAAAATATAGCTAGCATAGAAAACACTTGATTTATTTTCATGTTAATAGATTTTTGATATTTTTAAGATTGAGAATAATTATCTTCAACCATATTAAGCTAGTTTGTTTTCTTTCTTATCTTGTTTAGTTTTGTTTTGTTTTGTTATTTGAAGACAAACAATGGTTTAATTTTGAGAAATTTTGATAGGTCATATTTTTATAGTATTTTTAGCTTAAGATTTATTAGGAATTTTGGTATTTTTATTAATTTTGATTAGCTTTTATTTAGATTTAATTATATTTTCAATTAAATTCCCTTAATTCTGATAAGCTTGATTTCAAGGATTTTTGGACAGAAAAATAGCCAGAATCACTGAAAAATTTAATAGGCCAAATTCCACTATTTAGCCCATGAAGATTTGAAGCGCAGACGGCACAATATGGATCCACTTGAGATTAATAAAAGATCGGCCATAGCAGTACTCAAGCCTAACCCATTGGAAGAAGACTCCTAATTAGGAAGGAATCTAAATCAAAAAAACAGTTTCCTACACAGATTATGTTTCCTCCTAATTAAACCAACTATTTTCCTACTCGGATTTGGAGACACTATATGAAGTTTATATAAAAAGAGATCATTACAACAATAATGGAGTCATCGATTGATTATTGAATCTTAGATCTCAAATCTGGATTCTATTCTTTTCTTAGTTTTTCTCTCTTTGTAAGAATTTAAGCAATCAAGTTGTGTAAAGAATCAAGGGAGTTATTGTCATGACCCAAAACCGTGGGCCGGACCGGCACTAGGACCTAGGTAAGCTTAAGGCACCCGAGGCCCGTAGTAAGCCTAAACTATCACAACTCATCCCTATTATCATTTGACTATCGGAATAGTAAGCCCATATTA
>CANUEX010012385.1:0-28231 GCA_948099535.1 Jatropha multifida
GGAGTTGAGGTTGGCGCCGCCTGGTGTCTCGATCGCCGCCTCCGCCCTGTCGTGGTGGTCGAAACAGAAGGAAAGGGAGAGGGAGGTGAACGGGAGAGAGGGAGAGGAAGGAGAGGATTTCTGTTTTTTTTTTTTTTTTTATTTAATTATTGTTTTATTATTATTTATTTTAATTAAATGATTTTGGTTCGATTTGAATTGATTTGGTTGAACCCAATGATTTAGCCTATTTTCATTTGATTTAAGGGTTTTTCAATTGAATTAGACTATTTAAATTCGGTTTTCGATTCGGTTTGCGGCAAAAAAAATATTATTTTTCGCCAATTCTCATTGGTGAAAATTTACAATTAAATTTTAAATAAAAATTCTTTTAAAAATAAATTAATGGGTTATTTCAGTAGGTCATAAGATTATATATTGTTTTATTTATTTTATTTTGATTTTCTTTTTTTAAACTTTTAGAAAATCTTTTTTTTCCCTTAAAATGCAATCAGCTTTTTTTAAGATCGTATATATATATATAACACTAAATTAATATGAGTTTCTATTGATTGCAATAAAAGTGGATGATTAAAACATTTTAAGATAGGGTATTTGAAATTATTTTAAACACAATAAATAACATTTTAAGATAGTTATTTTTATAAAAATCTATAAACTATCTTACTATATATTAAAAAAATTCATAGTTTGGGTCATATACTTTATATTTAATTTTGATATGAAACTAAGTTTTGAAGTTATATTTTTTTTAAGCTATTGATTATGAGCGTGGATTTTCCAATAAACATTCAAAAATCACAAATATTAAGTTTTAAAATTAAAAATTAAGCGGACCACTATAAATTTGATTATCAGTCATTATATTTAAATTTATGTTACGATAATGTAATTATTATTGATGTGTTGGATCAATCTTATTATTGTTGATAAAGTCATTATATTTATGTAAAGTCAAGCTTATAATAAATAAATTCAAAAAATTAAGTTTTGAATTATTTTTTCGTGGATCACAAATAAAATTTAAATTAAGCAATTACAATTACATAAATTATAAAATAATTTTAGTAAAATAATTTAAATTATTTTCATTATTATAAAAAGATATAGTACTTGAGGACTAAAAAGTTCTTTATTATTTTTGAAAGTTGAAATTAGTTCTTTATCTCATTAAATGACCTCACAATTACCAGTTTCATTAATGGATGAGTTTTATCCATATACAATCATTTCGATCCTTTGGATTATATGTATTGACTAATGAATATAAATTTCATTTATAAAATGTTAAGCTCTTGAAGGCGAAACATTTTGTATTCAAATTCTTTTATTTTAAATTGCTTCTTTGAATACTTCACTATATTTTGGAGTTTTATTGGAGTCCAATAAGATTTATATTATCAACATACACAGAAATAATAATAAATTGAGATGTTGATTTTTTATAAAAACACATTATCAAATTGGATCATTTATGTAATCTTCCTTTATTATATATATACTGAGGTGACTCAACCTCATTTGCTTGTATTTCTTTAATTCATACAAAGATATTTTAGATATTTTAGATATTTTAAATACCTCAGGACTTTCTATATTTCAATAAAAAAAATAAAAATACAATGAATCATGTCATATATTTATTTTTTATTATAGATCACATGATAATTGCTTTGCCACGTTTTTAAAGTTGATTATACCACTAGATTTTCTTGATGCGTATAGAAATTTTTATAATTTACTTGAATACATTTTTAAGGGTTTCAATTTGTATGCTTCAAGCATGTTTTAATCTTTCAAGAACTATCATTATCAAGTAATTCATATAGAGTTTTATATAATTTTTTGGGAATTTAAAATTTTGTGCTTCAAGTAACTTAAATCCTTCAGGAATTTTCATGTAGATATCTATGTCAAATGAACCATATAAAATAGAAAATCATTTTATATGTTCCAATAAGACTTATATTCAAAATTTTCATAATTATTCATAATGTTAAATATTATATCATAAATACAGTTAATATTTATTTTATATTGTTTTCGTCTTTTTTTTACATGACATAAAAATACAAGTGATAAACAATTCCCTTTATTTAAAATCTAGATATTGAGATGAAACTTCATACCCGACATATCTGACACTTCCTCTAAGGATCCATAATCAAAAGAGGAAGAATTTATAATAATTTATTGACTTGATGCGAATAATTATCACTATATATAATAGCAATGTTCCTATATATAAATATGGAGCTTTGTTATCATAAAAATTGTTTTAAGAAAACAACCATTACAATTTATTAGATTTGAAGAAACTTCTTGTTTTCGAATAAATATCCATATAAATATTTAATTTTTTTCGTATTAATATCGATATAAGATAGCCCAATCAATCATTGTCAAACAATAAAAATATTCAAATTTATAAACTTTTAATTTACAACTATATTCATATAATTATTTTCTGTATATAATGTTCATTTCTGTGAATATCTTTAAAATAAATTTCTACAAGATAAAAAAGATAATAATATATAGTGCATGGAAGTAATTTTTCTAAATAATAATATTTGCCTTCAAGAGCTTTTAATATCAAAGCCAAAATTTGCTTTCATATATTTTAGTGTATAATAAGTCCATAATCAACATACCATATTATCTTTTACCACTTCTAATAATAAAATTTATTTTGATTACTTGTAATTCTCATAATTACAAGGATCAGTGATTCTTACAATCACAATTATAATGATCTTATTAACATTCTCAATGACAAGAATATTATTGTCATTATTCATGTTTACATATAATATTATATATTATTGCATTCATTTTAGGAAATGAAATAAATTCAATTTAGTGAGTTTCATATCATGATATCTTTATATTATGATTATAAATATGTCATTATTTTTTTTACCCTTAGTATTGTGATATACCATTTCATTCGCTTCAAAGAATGGAAGCAAATCTTATTATGTAAATTAAGTGTTTAATTTTTGCTAAATAACAAAAAGAGTAAAACTAATTTAAAATCGACAATCGATATAATATATATTGTTTCGATAATACTGCTGTAGAAGCATATTTAAAAGTATAAAATATTATTCACATTTTATGAATAAAATAAATGGATATTTAATTGTTAAATATCTAGTGAATGAAAATTATTATTTTAGTGCAATTTCGATTGATTCTTTGATTTTTTTTTTTCCTTATTGTGTCTTCAGGGCACGTGATATCTACATATAAAGATAAATAATTTATACTCAATATATATTAAAAGTTAAAAATACGATTTTACAAGATTTGACATGATAAAACAAAAATAGCATATTAATTTGATTTTAGAATTATATTTTTATATAATCATCAATCAAATATACATTCAATATATCAAATATAAAATCCAATATTGAATTTATATTTATAATTTAAATATAAATATATATGAGGCAAAATTAAATATAGAATTACCTTTCAAGTATAGGGAACCTTAAATATACAATTTTTAACTTTGATTGTCACAAACCATGAGTTATCTTCTTTCTATCCGATTTCATTAAGAAAGCATCGTAAAAGTTAATCAAGAAAGCAATACCACAAAATCAAAGAAGTATTGGAACAAATTCATATAATTTTGGCTAAAATTTCATGTTGATAACGTGAAATATAATAAATAGAGAATATGTATAAACATATAGTAGATAGAATATAGAAAGAATAAAGAGAAATCGAATTGTTATACTTGAATCTTAGTTACATAATCAAAAGGATTAAAGAACTATTTATAAGATAGAAAATATAATTCAAAAAGACATAATTTTACACATTAAGGTCATATTTGGTATAACTTAATCAATTATGTAATCGAATGAAGATTACATTACATAATCGATTACATTGTTTGGTTAGACTTTTTTTGGACAATATAATGTAATTGAGATTAAATGTATAATCTTCATTACCTAATTTGATGTAATATTCATTACATAAAAAAACATATGTATTGTCCATTACATCAAGCACATGTAATATCAATTACATCAAATTACCCTAATAAAAATTTTATCATTCAAAGCTATTTAACACTACCATCTCACCATCACAACCACCACCACCACTACAACCACACCATTATCACCACCGCTTAACCATTACTCCTCTACCACCACCATAAGCTCTATCACCACTACCACCACCACCGCTCCATCACCACCACTACCATCACCGCTGCCACAGCGCCACCACTATCATCACTGCTTAACCATTATTCCACCACGACCATTGTGCCATAACTACTACCACCTCAACCACTACCGCTATTATAGCTCCACCAATCCCACCACCACCACTATTGAACCACAACTACTACCGCCCTCACTACCACCACCACCACTGCTTCACCACTACCACCACCACCACTGCTTCACCACTCCCACCACCTCAACCACCACTACCATCACCACCACTGCTCCAATATCCTAATCACCACCTCAACCACCACCACCACCACCACTGCTCCAACACCCTCAACCATCACCTTTGCTCCACCACATCACCACCACTCTCATTATCATTGCTACTCCACCACATCACCACCACCTCATCATTGCTCAACCACCACCACTTTGACCACCACCGCTACTCCAACACCATCACCATTTCTGCATTGCCTCCATCTCAATTACCACCACCACCTCAATCGCTAATCACACCGCCATTACCACTCCACCACCAGCAGTGCTTCATCACCTTAACCAACATTGTTCTTCCACCCCAACCACCACTACTGCTCCACCACATCACCATCACCTCAACTACCACCACTTTCGCTCCATCGCCATCAACATTGATCCACCGCCTCTATCTCAACCACCACAATCACCACTCTACCACCACCACCGCTACATAGTAAGAATTATATTTTGGTGTTTAATATGCAATACAAAATAAAAATTATATTTTATTATTTTATTTTATTATAGGAATAGGAAAAATAGAATGAAACATCACTAAAAAGATAAAAATAGCCCCTAATGTTATATTGCAATTTAATTTATTCAATGAAAATATATAGAAAAAAAGTTAATTTCTAATGACTTAATTAGTTTTTATTTTGTTATTTTACATCAGGTGCGAATATTCGGTTCGTTCAATTCGGTTCATTCAATTAATTTGGTTTGGTGAATAAATGTTCAGTTAAAAGTTCAATTAAAGAAAACTAAAATACCATTGATCGGTTAAAAATTAATTTAACTGAATTAAGCAAATTAGTCAACTCTCAAAAGTAGTTTTGGTTAAATAGATAATAAAATTAAAAATAAAAAATATTTTAATATTTATTTTGATTAAGTAGTAAATAACAATTTGAGTTAATTTTTATTTCGGTTAAAGTCAGTTAATCATAAATTTCAGTTAAATTCGATCGGTTAATTAAATTTTTTATTTTCTTTAACTTTGGTTCGGTTAAAAATCAAAATAAATTCAGGAAAAATGGTTTCATTAAGTTCGGTTAAGTAAAAAAAATTTGATTAATTTATTTCAGATAAAAATTTTACTTTAATTGATTAAATTTGCCAAATAATTATCCCTATATTTTTTCAGCTTACCTTCTTTTAGTTTTTTAGTTCAAATAAATTGATAAATCTAAATAATTTTTAATAGTTTAATATAATGAATAATTTTTAGTTCATATATTTCTTTTGTATTAATAATAATGTGGTGACGGTGGAAAGGTGGTTGTGGTGGTGATAGCGGTGTGATTGGTGATTGTGGTGGGGTGGTGATGGTGGTGTTCTTGGTGGTAGTGAAAGAGTGGTGGTGTGATTGATGATGGTAATGTTTTAATTACATTATATATTTACAAATAAAAATAAAAATGAAATAGTGATTATATTGCATAAATTTTATCAATTATATTACTAAAATAAAATCTTAATTACATTCTATTCCATTTTTCATTGCATTATATTTTTTATTATATTACATTGCATTATAGTCAACCAAACATAATTTAAATGATATAACTTTTTTTTGAAAAATATAATCTTTATTCTAAAATATATAACTTTTAGAGAAATAAATAATTTTTTAAATAAATTTAATAAACATCTATTATATTATATATAGTTTTATAACATTATTCTAATATTAAACACGTACAAAATTAGGAAAAGCATAGGCACTAAGCTTAGCTCTATAGGTAGTGATAGCGGTGCCAGCCGGTCATCCGTGACACATGCATCTAACTAAACGAAATTGGTATGTGATGATAATAATATTATTAAGTCCAGATCATGACAATTTGATATTTGCCATTTTGTCCACAAATTTTTATTTTGTGTGAAAGCTAATCAAAGTTACTATTTGTTTAATCTTTGGATGATGTGTTAAGCCCAGCGGCTAAACTAGAACTAAAAAATCCGGTTTAATTAATAGATTGATTAGTTGAAGTGATGCATGAAATATATTCCACACAATAATGTAATAATTTTTATATAATAAAAGAATCTAATAAAGTTTATACTCCTGCAATTCGGAAATAATATACGGACTAAATCACACATTAAACACAGTTTAATAAGATAAAATCATTCAATGGGTTGAAGGATTCCAATTAAAAACATGAGCATAAGGATTACATTTGAAACCATATGGAGGTCCAATTAAAAACTACATGCCCTAGTTGGAACTCATTTGATAGATAGCTAAATCGAATCATATTCCTTATTTCGTTGTGACTAAATTGATTCATATATTCATAAATAATCATATAATTCTAATCACACGCGATGAGATTTAATTAAACACCATGTGTCCTAATTAGAGCTCATTCAATTGATAACTAAATAGACTCCAATACCTTAGCTCATTGTAAATTGATTCATATATTCACAAGTAATTACATATAATTTCAATTAGTTGATGATCCTGCATGTGAATACTCTGATTTAAAGATATTGAAGGAAAAATCCCGCTTAAGACATATTGAAATTAATCTATAACTGAAATCAATTAGTTTTAGTTTGGGGCGTTGATGTTTATCAATGTTAGCCCTGCTTTTTACTCTCTCCTTCGATTTTTTTTGCTTTAATAAAATCAGATGTGTTTTTTCTATGATAGATCTGTTTTTTTTAATTGTTTGTTGTCTCCATATTGAAGTTTTTTTGTCCCTTCTTTGTGGGGGTGGTCCTTTATTAAATAAAATTATGATATTTGATTTTATTTGGTTAGAGATTTTAGATCTTGATTTGCAGGCATAGATCTTTGATCAATGGAGTTGCAGCCCATTCCTCCATTGATGCTATTAATGCATATTTGAAATAGAATTATTGGCGGTGAAGCGTGCCGTGTTCAATTTTTCTTTGTGTTATGTTTTGTCCTTTTCTTTTCGTTGTCCTTCACTTCTCTTAGAATTCCCTTTCTTTTGATTCCTAAGTCCATTTTGCTTCTTAAAATTAGATGTTATTCGATTATATTTTAAGGCCTTATGCAAGTTATTCTATAAAGTAATGAACTTAAGTTGGATAGGAAAGCCTATAGACAAACATTTAATGTTGTCCCTAATATATTTCTAAACAAGCCTTTATCACTAGGTAGTGGGATGTTGATAGGAAAGAGAATAAAATTCAAATTTTCATTCTATTTCCATAAATTCTGCTTTTCAAAGGTAAAAAAAACAATTCAAGTCCTTTTAGTGAAAATGATTTGGATCATCATGATCTATCCACCATCACTTTTTTTCAAAATTACACTATTTTATCTTTATATTATACTCTCCCGTCCAAAAATATACTCCACTCTCTATTTTTATAGAGATTAAGAAAGTAGCAATTGTTATGGTTAAAGATAATTTTATTTATATAACTTTCCAATAACAAGCGAGATTTATTTAAATTAGATTGTGAATTTTCATAATATAATTTAAAAGTCTGATCACAATTAAATTATATTATTTGCTACTCTAACTTAACTAAACAATTATAAATTTAATCTTATTGATTAGCTATATGTTATCCTATCAAATCGAACATTATTGATTAGCTATATGCTATCCTATCAAATCGAACAACTGGCCATATTAAACAAACAATAAGATAACGATGGAGATGAAGTTTCTCTTATATACACAAAAATAGATAAATTCTGATGGAATTAAAGAAGAAAATAAATAAATTAAAATGTCACAATCATAGATGAACCTTTATTTTGAATTCAACCTTTGATTGAAAATAAAAATTTTAGCCACAAATGGCCATGGAGAAAACACAAAGAATAATAAACCTAAGAACAATTATTGTTGAAAAGATTAAAAAGGGTCCCCTACTCAATGGAGTTAAGATTCTATTTCTAGCAGAGGGAAAAATCCTAAACTAGTGTTAAGTGCCCTAGCGTAGGATCTCGTCACAGGTCTTCCAATGGAGAAATCTTTCAAAGCTAAGGCCTTGGAATTTACCTTGTTCTTGTTTCTACTTATGATGGATACAGAGTCAAGAACTCGTTAGAGGGAGTTCTTCACCTCAGACTCATTAGGGAAGAGAAAGCCTTAATCTCGTAATTAATAAAAATCTTGCTTGAGCTTTTATTGAATAAAAGCGTGCCTCTTATATAAGAGAGACTTACAGCACAAAAAGAATTATAATAAAAATAGGAGTTTCTACTAATTAAGAATCCTACTACTAAAAGGAATAAAAATAAAAGCTCTTACTAATGAGGATCCTTCTTACAGAAAGAAACTAACTCAAGCAATAATAATAACATAAAGAATACTAAAGAGTAAGAAACTGTAGGATTAATTCTGGACCTCATGGGCCGCACGTCTTATATATTTTCTGTCCACAAATGTGTCTATGACAACGAGGAAAATAAATCTCAAATTGGTTACAAAAATAAAATATTTGATTCTAAGTATCTTCTTAATTCCTGATTTAGTGGTTTAGTCGCTTTAAATAACTTTCTGAAGTGAGCCCGAAGTAACCCTAGCTGACGAAAACCTTGATCTCGATCAGCCCTGCATGCGCCTCCCTTGGCCTGGCCTAATGTTAATTTGTAAACTTCTAGGAGGTTATAGATCTGTTTTGGATGGGACTCCATTAGCCTTGCCCAAGGCTAAATTACCAACTTCCAAGAAGTTTTAGTAGCTTATTGGAATTCAGCTCCAGCTTAGCATATTTCTTTAAAATTTCAAGAATTAATCTTAAACGTTCTTTGCCAATAAATTTAGTACAATCTAAGAAAAATATGAAAGCCAAGTGAAAGTTCTCATTTTAAAACAAAATATCCATAAATAATATTTAAATAAAGAGCATATTATGCTTAATTAACCACTTATCATTTTTAGTTTGGAAGCAAACTAAATATGGATTTAAAAAGTCCGGGTTTAATCTTTTTATTGTTACCAAGGCATAGTCTAGTGGTTAGTAGATATATGATCCGAATCCCGCCTACCCCAATACTTCAAAAAAAATAAAAGGATTTAAAAGGTCATAAAGAATAGAATTTCAAATAAAAATCAATATTTTTTTTCGGGTATATAACCTTTAATTCCCTCGAACTCTTTACGGGGATTGAGATCACTTATCACTTCAATCGGTACTTTGTCGGTAATAAAAATAAATCCTGTAAGGAGAAAGTGACATAAGCGAAATGCTGTGAAAGCCATGGTTGTAGATTCTAAATTTGTTGTATTCAAGACAAAACTAAATACATACATATTTTACAGTATGGCAATAGCTTTGCATAATATGAAAGATACACAGAAAACATATTTTTGTTTCTTAATTTATAAATGTAAACCTTCTATGTATAATTGTGCCGTCCTTTGCATTGTAGTTGTAGGGTATTACAAAGTTCTGCTTTAAAGTTTGAACTCATTGGCCGCCCTCAACATTCAATACTTGGCGAGAGCTACGATTAATTTCTAGCTAACTAGGAAACAGAACAACACAGTTTTCCGTTTTACAGCCAATTATTTATTTGCTTTTTATTGTTTTGGGGCTTCATTTCCGTCTTTTACGTTTAAATTTGTGTTGCATGAATTTCTTTAAAATATAAAATTCATTTATATATGACGTATCAATAGCGGTAATTCAAGGTTTATCACTTTGATATGGAACTTTCCATATCAAAGTTTATGTGGGATGCAACCCACTTCGATTCATCTAATCGCTTGTCGATTAAAACCGAACCAAATGTATTAAAAATCAAATATTTTGATTGAGTGACTATGAGCATGTTAGTGCCAATCCTAAATGAAGGGTAAATTAATCTTAAAAAACAGTAATAATTATACGACTTGCATACTATCAACCACCGAATGCTTCTCTTCTTACCAAATTACTTAAATTTTTCTGTCAAGAAAGGTAATCAATCTTTCTTGTTGAGAAATGACAGTGTTAAGCTAAAACATAACCCTTTGCCTAAGCAAGAAGTGGGTAACCTAACAAAAATTACGTTTAAGCAAAGCCTTGTGATTAATTAACAAGCTACAACAATCTATAGCAAGAACAAACATTAATGCTTTTGAGTTGAAATTTAAGAACTTAATTAATTAAAATATGCTAAAATTCAAGGGGTAAAATGAAATTTTCTCTCATATATTATGTCCATGGAAAAGATAACGATGGGCAGGATAAAGTAGGGACAGGGATAGCCTTCATCTTTTGGTTTTTGGCACATCAGGTCAAGGATAATGTCATCTCTGTACGCATTATGCAAGTAGTTACAATACAACAGCTTGTGATGACTAAATAGTCGCATAAGACGGTGATTGTCCAGAGGATGATATAGCAACTTTCAAGAATGCTCAAGAAAAAGGAATTGGAAAATGATAAACTTGTTAAGGTATTAGAAAGTGACATTGATGCTTCAGCCTCATTAATGTTTAATTAAATAATAAAAATAATTATAACAAACAATAATTCCTCTGGGTTTGCCGGTTAACATTTAAAATTCCTCCTTTGCTTTTAAAGAGGGAATTTCTTGCCGTTTCATCCCGCCAACCGTTTGAGATTCCAAGAATCAGATTTAGCATTTGTCTTACATTGTATTTTCTTGTGTCTTACATTGGAAACAAAGCACAAGAAGTTAAAGTTATAGAAAAATGGGAATACGAAAATGAAGGCTAAAGAAGGACTACAAATAGCGAAAGAAGAAGAATTAGTTCAAATCTTGTACTGTCGGTTTAATTAAACCTGCTTCTCTTTCTTGTAGTTAGGAAGTTCAGGTAAAGGAGAATGGGGAAAGACGGATCTAAAAATGACGAACCCAACATCCTTGAACCAGGTATTTCAATTTGTTTCATGATAAGAGGAGACAAATAGACATATTTTTGCAGATTATAGACATTGCTGCACACTGATCTCTTGTACTCCCATTCCCTAGAGTGGCCGCATTTCAATATGTCTAACTCATTGTTTGTGATTGTTACATGGTTACAAGCTGCTACTGTAGTATTTAGTGAAATTTTCACTAGTTAGATTTTCTAATCACTAATTCCCAAATCTTCTCAAAAAAAAAAAAAAAAATCAATGATTCTCAAGTAACTTTTTGTGCAGAGGAAAATGATTCACCAATTGATCAAGTGAGGCTCACAGTTTCTATAACAGATGATCCAACATTGCCATGCTTGACATTTCGAACATGGGTCTTGGGGCTAATTTCTTGTGCGGTTCTTGCATTTGTGAATCAATTCTTTCAATATCGCCAAAATCCGTTATACGTATCATCAGTTGCAGCTCAGATTGTAGTACTTCCAATCGGAAAATTAATGGCAGCATCCTTGCCTGAAAAAGTAATTCAAGTTCCGGGGACAAAATGGTCGTTTTCATTGAATCCAGGGCCCTTTAACATCAAAGAACATGTTCTTATTACCATATTTGCTAATTCAGGATCAAATCCTGTTTATGCAGTGAATATTATTACAATTGTTAAGGCATTCTATCATAGGAAGATACATGCTCTGGCAGCTTTTCTGTTATCACTAACTACCCAGGTGAGTTCTGTTCCTGTCTTTATGTAATCTATTCAAAGCTATGTTGAGTTCGGCTCAGGAATTGGGAACGGAATGCAATCTTGTTGCTTGGTTCTAAAGGAATAGAGTTAGAATAAAATTCATCGGATTTAAATATCCATTTCCAGAACCAATAAAACATGTTCTTAACAAGCAGAACACTTTTCCTGATGAGAAATTTTGGTTCCATCGGCCTTGATCTCTTTTTCTAGACTAACTGTAATTAATCTTCTTTTCCTACTTTCCTAATTGTGATTATTGAATAAACCTCTTAATTGCCTCAGATGCTTGGATATGGTTGGGCTGGAGTTTTCAGAAAGTTTCTAGTTGATTCACCTTACATGTGGTGGCCTGCAAATCTAGTTCAAGTTTCGCTCTTTCGGTGCTAACCTATACTACATATATCTATTTCAGTTGAAACTGTTTTATTCCTTATTAGAAAATAAATGAATTCCCTAAAATTGAGTTTAAGACAAGAAGAATATTCCATTGATACCGATCATGAAAACATGAAAATTCAAAAAAAAATCCTGTAAGATATTCAAAATTCATTTATTACTCAACTCTTGCTCATTTGACCTTGCAGGGCCTTACATGAAGATGAGGCTAGGCCTAAGGGAGGTTTATCAAGGATGCAATTTTTCCTTATAGTCCTCGTATCGAGTTTCGCATACTATATTGTACCCAACTATCTATTCCAATCAATAACAGCACTCTCTTTTGTCTGTTGGATATGGAAGGATTCGATCACAGCTCAACAAATCGGATCTGGTCTTTATGGACTCGGCATTGGCTCTTTTGCCTTCGATTGGTCAACCATTTCTAGTTTCTTGGGGTCTCCATTAGCTACTCCTGGATTTGCTGTGATGAACTTGTTGGCTGGTTTCGTTATTATCCTATACATTATGATCCCTGTTGCTTATTGGACAAACTCCTATGAAGCAAAACGTTTTCCTCTTTTCTCGTCCCATGTGTTTAACGCCACGGGACAGCCTTATGATGTTAATTTAGTTCTCAATTCCTCTAGTTTCTCGTTCAATGAGCAAGCTTATGATAGCTATAGCAAAGTTCATTTGAGTATATTCTTTGTTTTTGCTTATGGTCTTAGCTTTGCTCTCCTGGCTGCTACATTGTCTCATGTTGTACTCTTCCATGGAAGGTATGTACTTTTATTCTGAACCTTTCATATAATTTCCGATTTACATAATATGAAGCAGATGGATATAAATTCATGAAAATGAAAAAATTGAAAATTTATGAAAGTTCAGGATAAATGATATTATTACTTCAGAAGTTAATGATTATATATTTCGATCACCATCAGTTTGGTTTTTCAATTTTGTAGAACTATTTGGTATCAAACAAAAGCAACATTTGAAGATAAATTTGGTGATGTGCATACAAGAATAATGAAGAAAAATTACGAGGTTGTTCCTCAATGGTGGTTTTACACAATCTTGATTGTAGTAATTGGACTTTCCATGCTTGCTTGTGAAGGCTTTGGCAGACAGTTGCAGTTGCCTTATTGGGGTGTCTTGCTATCAATTAGCTTAGCTTTATTCTTTACCCTCCCAATTGGAGTAATCCAAGCAACTACAAACCAGGTATACTCTTGTAAGAAGTAACTTTTTCTTACTGATTTACTATGAAACCCTGTAATATCATACATTGTCTTTACATGCTTGATGAAACTTGGAAATTCTTGAGCAGCAACCAGGATTGAATGTTATCACTGAGCTTATAATTGGTTACATGTATCCCGGCAAGCCCTTGGCAAATGTGGCTTTCAAGACTTACGGTTATATTAGCATGTCACAAGCAATTATGTTCCTTTCAGACTTCAAGTTGGGTCATTACATGAAAATTCCTCCAAAGTCCATGTTTGTAGTCCAAGTGAGCATATATAATTTTTTTTTGTCTTATTCTACTGCTGTTTTTAATTTTATTTGCATCATTCTGCATGTTCTTAATAAAACAGCTAGTAGGAACTATAGTTGCATCTGCAGCCTACTTCGGCACAGGATGGTGGCTCCTCACTTCAATTGATTTCATCTGTGATGTCGAAAAGCTGCCAGAAGGAAGCCCTTGGACATGTCCAGGAGATGATGTTTTCTACAATGCCTCAATCATTTGGGGTTTGGTAGGACCATTAAGAATGTTCGGTCGTCTTGGTCTGTACTCTAAAATGAACTATTTCTTCCTTATCGGACTCCTTGCGCCGGTTGTGGTTTGGGGATTTTCTCGCATGTTTCCGGGGAAAAAGTGGATAAAACTTATTAATATTCCGGTGATATTAAGCGGAACAGGGGCAATGCCACCAGCGAGAGCTGTGAACTATATAAGTTGGTTTACTGTAGGGATTTTCTTTAATTTTGTTGTGTATAAAAGATTTAGGAAGTGGTGGGCTAGACATAACTATATTCTATCAGCCGGGTTAGATGCCGGAGTTGCTTTTCTTGCAATTCTTTGCTATTTTACACTACAGCTCAAGAATATCAACGGACCTGAATGGTGGGGTTTGGAGTTAGATGATCATTGTCCTTTGGCTAGGTGCCCTACTGCCCCTGGCATAGTAGCTGAAGGGTGTCCTGTTTTGTGATTTGATTTCAACATCTTTACTGATCTAAATACATTAGTACTTCCTTTGTGTAAATGGAAGAAGTGAAGTGTGATTTTTCTGGTTTCGTAATTTCTCTTTGTTCGTGTAATCTGTTATTCCTATTATTGAATGAACGCAAATCAATAGTTGATTTTCTTTGTTCAATAACATGTGTGAAAAGCTTGTTTTAGGTGCTCGTACCTCAAGGATCTGCTGCAAAAGTATGGATAACGGTTAAAGTTGAGACCGTGTCAATCTTTAGAAACAACTCACTTTAATAAAATTAAAAATTGAAAAGAAAGCATCAGCGGTTTTGGATTAGAAAGTTGTATAATTTGGACTTTGCAATTTTGCAAATTTTGGAGCTTTAAACAAGAGTCCAAGTTTTATTCCTTTCAATTGCTCTAATCTCTTCTTTCATGGTAGCATTCCATTCAGGAGCTTTGGTTACTTTTAAAAAAGAATTTCGTTCTTCAACAATGAAATTGCTATGCTCGTATACTTTCACCAAAGATTTGATCTTCAACATAGGTGAAATTTATGGTAGATTCAACTTGATCATCTGCATCTAGTGGAATTTATAGGCTATTGTTGCAAGAACAATTTGGTTTACTTTGAATGGCCTGATCAGCTACAACTTTGTTCTCTTTCCAGTCCTAATGACTCATCTCATTTACCTGAATATCTCTACTGAGATCAATCTTACCATTATGACTATCATAAACTCGATAACCTTTTGTTTGAGCTCCATAGCCAATAAAGATTCCAACTTGTGCCTTATTATCCAATTTGCTCCTCTTCACATTCGGGACATGTGTGTAGCAAATAGAGCCAAATATTTTCAACTGTTAAACTGATGGTTTATTGCCGCTCCGAGCGTCCAATGGTGTCTTGCCTTCAACAACTCTAGTTGGAAGTTTATTCGTCAAGTAAATTGAAGTATTAACTGCTTCTGTCCAAAAACATTTGGTTAGCTCCTTTTCAGCCATCATTGACCGGGCCATCTCCATTATATTCTGCTTTTTCCTCTCTAAAACTCCATTCTACTGTGGAGAATAAGGAACAGTAAACTGATGTTGAATACTGGACTCTAGGAAGAAATTTGCAAATTGATTGGAGGTATATTCAGCTCCATGATCAGTTCTAATAACCTTGAGCTGAAGTCTATTTTCCCTTTCAACTTCAGTTTTGAATGATTTAAACAAACCATACACTTAGGATTTATGACTAAGAAAATATACCCAACTCATCCATGAACAATCGTCAATAAATAAAAGAAAGTAAATATTACCATTCAATGATGCAGTTCTCATAGGTCCACATAAATCAGAAAGGACAAGCTCTAATTTGTCTTTGGCCCTCCATGAGCTCTTGTGTGGAAATGGTAATCGATGGAACTTGTCTAGTTGAAATGCCCCGCACACTTCTTTAACATCCTCTATACTTATGTGAAGTTTCAGAGAAAAGAAGAAACTGAATTTGGTCATGTGTATTGATTAACCAAAAAGAATAAATACACTGATGTTTATTTACAGCTGTACATCTCATGCATTACAAGCTACTGATAACTAATTTGCTTAGCTGTACAATTAGTTGCAACAAACTAATTTCCTCTAACTGACTTTGTTGCCCTTGTTCTCTTTTGATTGCTGACTTGGTTTATTATCTAACAACTTAGCAAACTAGTTATAAGACTCTTATCATGCATAAATTTAAAAGAAGAAAAACCATAATGCCCAAGTCTTTTATGCCATAAAATGGACTCATCAATAGCAACAGTTAAGGCATAATGACTGACTGAGCTCTAGCTTAAAGGAAAGGAATTTTTAGACAAATTCACTTAAGCAATTTCTATGCTAATTGGATCATAAATAATGCACATCTTATTTTTAAACTTTAGGTTGTATTCCTTACTTCTCATTGAGCTCCTTTGTTCCTGTGCTTGAAGCTTTGAGATTAGTTCTGACATAGTCAATCTATTCAAATCACACGAATCTTCAATAATAGAAACTTTTACCTCAAATTTCTCTAGCAAATTAGTTAATATTTTCTCTATAATTTTTTTATCTATGAAAATTCTCACCAAGTAAACGAATTTGTCGACAGTAGCTTCTTTTGGTGTTGTGACGCTAAGTGCTATCAACTTAGCTTTATTATTTTTCATGAATTATTTTTTATATGAAAGCTCTAGAATATTTGAATGTTGAATGGATTTATGGTAGAGGTTAAATTCAGCCATAAACAAGGAGAGAAACTTCCTTAAGTCATGGGAAGTTAGTATTGACTTGTAGAAAGTTAGTGTGATATTGCTATATAAAGCATTCCTTGTTAATGAATGAAATGAGAAGAAAAAACATGAAAGCTAAGGGCTTGAGAGGAGAGAGCTTTGTAAAAAATGAAGAAGAAAAGAAACAAAAAAGGTTTGTATTTGCACAACTCTGTTTTTACTTCTTTAAAATCTATCATATTGCTTTCTCTGTTTTACCTCATCCTCTCAATCTCCAACAAATGGTATCAGAGCTACAATAATCTCTGAGGGGCCTGTGTTTATTGTTTTTGGGTTTAATGATCTTTATGGGGCTGTGGTTCAAAATTTTCTGAGTGAAAATCTTATGTGTTTGTTTTGTTATTGAGCCTCATGTTAAGCTCCATCAACTTTGTTTCTTTCTTCAACATCCACCATAACCTCTTTTATTAATTTTCTACCTTTGTAGGCTGCCATATTGCTGCATATTTTGTTTTCATGATGCTTTTTGCAGTATAAAAACTCCTCTTACTTGAAAATTTTAGTTTGTATTGGACCTGCAAGTCTTAAACTGCATATATAGAACCTTTTAAGTGGACTAGCATGTCTTAAAACTGAAAAACTTGTTGAAGATGACCAACATGTCCTTAAACTGGAAAAAAAAAATCTTTCAAAGGACCTTGGCATGTCCTTAAATTGTTGTATCTTATTGAAGAGGAACTGCATATCCTTAAACTGAAAAAAAAGGTTCTTTCAAAGGACCTTAGCAAGTCCATAAACTGTTGTACTTTGTTGAATAGGACTGACAAGTCGTTAAACTGAAAAAAAAAATAAATTGTTGTTTCAAGGGGGTAGTTTTTCATGAAATTTAGAAGAAAAATGAAAGTGTCTTATCAAATGAAAAAAAAAAAAGAGAAACCTTTTAATGTAAAATTTGATTTATATTTTCTTCATTTGGCACCATGCAGCCTTGTGTCTAAAATTTAATGCAAATGGAAGAGGTATGATTTTTATTGTTATAGCTACTTGAAGAAATATAGAATTCAAGTTTAGCAAAACTTTCATCAATAGGGAGTGTTGGAATCTTTTAAAATTTTTGCTAAGGGATTGCAGAAAATCAAGTTTGAATATTCTAAGAGAAAGGCTTAGTTCCTTCAACAGTACTTGCATGAAGGAGGAGTGTTGACAGTAGCTTCCTTTGGTGCTATGATGCTAAGTGCTATCAACTTAGCTTTGTTATTTTTCATGAATTGCTTTTTGTATGAAAGTTTTAGAATATTTGAATGTTGAATGATTTGTGGTAGAGCTTAAATTAAACCATAAACAAGGAGACAAACTTCCTTAAATCATGGGAAGTTAGTATTGACTTGTAGAAAGTTAGTGTGATGTTGATATATAAATCATTCCTTGTTAATAAATGAAATGAGAAGAAAAAATGGAAACTTGTAGCCGTTCATGGAAACTTGAGACCCATAAATGATTTATATATCAACAAGGAATGATTTATATAATACATATATTAACAAGGAATGATGATTCCAGCTCATGGTGTAATGATGGTTCACCTTACATGGGAACGGAATGCAATCTTGTTGCTTGGTTCTAAAGGAATAGAGTTAGAATAAAATTTGTCGGATTTAAATATCCATTTCCAAACCAATAAAACATGGTCTTAACAAGCAGAACACTTTTCCTGATGAGAAATTTTGGTTCCATCGGCCTTGATCTCTTTTTCTAGACTAACTGTAATTAATCTTCTTTTCCTACTTTCCTAACTGTGATTATTGAATAAACCTCTTAATTGCCTCAGATGCTTGGATATGGTTGGGCTGGAGTTTTCAGAAAGTTTCTAGTTGATTCACCTTACATGTGGTGGCCTGCAAATCTAGTTCAAGTTTCACTCATCATTCCTGGTTGGGCTGGAGTTTTCAGAAAGTTTCTAGTTGATTCACCTTACATCATCCCTTGTTGAACTTGAGACTCATTTCATAATATAATACATATATTAAAAATATCGTGTATTAATATATATGTATATCGTAAGATTGCCCTTGGAGCCGTTCTCTCCCCCTTCTCTCTCTTTTTCTCAAAATCTAAACTCTTTTTTCTTCTTTCATGGGCGACCACCGATGATCTCTTACTTGTGGTCACCCCTTTTTCTTTTTGTTTATTTTTTTTGCAAATGATCCTCAGATCTGTTTACAGATCTGAATTATTGTCGTCCAAACATTGAAATTTATTGTTATTTATATATTAAGATTTTGTTCTCATATCTAGTTTTGAATTATTGTTATTACTATTATGGTGATTTTGTCTAGCGTATTTTATTATTTGGAAAATTATGCAGAAAAAAATGCAGATCTTCTGTCCAATAGAAAGAAGAAATTTCTGAAGGTAATCAGAACTTGTAGAAAGGTCAAAGAGTCAAATAGTGACTATGAGTAGCCACCAAATGGAGTAAACAATCGCTTATGGCACAAATATTATACTCTATCAATTTTATCAAATACTTCAAATCAAGATTGTATTTTTTATTCTTTGTATAAATGATTTATTATTATTTATTTATTTAAAACAAGCAGTATTAGCATGAGATAATAGAAATATAGAATCACGGTTCTCTGAAAAATTAATAATTTTTCTATGCCAGCTAACATTCGACGAGAAAACCCTTTTCCCATTTTTCTGGGAGCCAGAGGGGGCCGTGGTCCTGTTGGATATTAAGAAGAGGAGACAGACAATGAAAGCAATACAACAGAGTTTAATGAAGTAAAAAACCAAGTCGATGAAAATACAAATCTTTTTTTTTTTTTTCTTCTTAATTTTTTACAAAACTCTCTCCTCTCAAAGTCTTTGCTTTTCACGTTTTTCTCACTCATACACTTTCATTAACAAGGTTGTTTTATATAACAACCTTATACTAGCTTTCTACAAAGAAGTCAATACCAACTTTCTATGATTTAAGGAAGATTGTCTCTTTGTTTGTGGCTAAATTTAAGCTCTATAACAAATGCATTCAACATTCAAATATTCTAGAGCTTTAACACAAAAAAACAATTCATGAAAAATAGCAAAGCTATGTTGATAGCACTCAGCATCACAGCACCAAGGAAGCTGCTATCAACACTCCTCCTTGATGCAAGTGTTGTTGAAGGCAACAAGCCTTTCTCTTAACATTTTCAAACTTGATTTTCTGCAATCCTTTAGCAAAAATATTAACAAATTCCAACACTCTCAATTGATGAAAGTTTCTGCTAAACTTGAATTCTATATTTCTTCAAGTAGCTGTGACAACAACAATAACACCTCTTCCGTTTGCATCAAGCTTTAGACAAAAGGCTGCATGGTGCCAATGAAAACAATAGTTTTGCATTAAAATATTTCTCATTTTCTTCATTTGAGAAGGCACCTTCAAGAATGATTTTTCTTCTAAAATTTCATGAAAAACTCCTCCTTGAAATGAACTTTGTTTAAAAAAAAAAAAAAGAAAAGCTCATGGCTTTTTACAAAATGTTTCACAAATTTCAGTAATTTAAGTACTTGTTGAGGTCCCTAGAAAATAAGTTTTGCATTTTAAATACATGCAGGTCATCATCAAAGTCTAGCAGTTTATGGACATGCCAAGGTCCTTTGAAAGTTGTTTTTTTTAGTTTAAGGACATATGTCGGTCCTCGTCAACAGAGATACATAGTTTATGGACATGCCAAGGTCCCTTCAAACAAAGATTTTCAGTTTATAGACATGGGTCCTCTTCAACAAAGTTTTTCAGTGTTAGGACATGCTGGTCCAATTAAAATGTTCTATATATGCAGTTTGAGGACTTGCAGGTCTAGTACAAACTAAAATTTTCAATTAAGAAGAGTTTTTCCACAGCAAAAGGCATCATGAAAACAAAATATGCAGCAATATGGCAGCCTCCAAAGGTAGAGAATTAATAAAAGAGGTTATGGTGGTGTTGGAGAAAGAAACAAAGTTGATGGAGCTTAACATGAGGCTCAACAACAAAACAAACAAAGCAGATTTTTACTCAAAAAATTTTGAACCACAGCCCCACAAAGATCATTTAAGCTCTGATACCATTTGGTGGAGATTGAGAGGAGGAGACAAAACAAAGAGAGCAATACAGCAGAGTTTAATGAAGTAAAAAACGAAGTTGACGAAAATACAAATCTTTTTTCTTTCTTTTCTTCTTTATTTTTTACAAAGCTCTCTCCTCTCAAACTCCTTGCTTTTCGCATTTTTCTCACTCATACACCGTTGAGAAAAATACAAATCTTTTTTTCTTTCTTTTCTTCTTCATTTTTTACAAAGCTCTCTCATCTCAAACTCTTTGCTTTTCACATTCTTCTCACTCGTATATTTTCATTAACAAGGGTTGCTTTATATAGCGACCTTACACGAGCTTTCTACAAAGAAGTCAAGACCAACTTCCCATGATTTAAGGAAGTTTGTCTCTGTTTGTGGCTAAATTTAAGCTCTACCACAAATGCATTCAACATTCAAATATTTTAGAGCTTTTATACAAAAAACAATTCATGAAAAATAGCAAAGCTGTGTTGACAGCATTTAGCATCACAGCACCAAGGAAGCTGCTGTCAACAGGCCCCAACACCCCTCCTGCTGCCATTGAGAAGGAATGTTTTGTCGTATGTTCCGGCAGCCGTTTGTGGTTCAAGAATCAGTTTTAATTTTTATCTTATACGGTGGAAAAACAAAGCAGAAAAAGTTGAAAAGAAAAAAGGACAAGAAACATGAAAAGGAAGAGTAAAGACTAAAGAAAGAGTACAAACAGGAAAATAACAAGCAAGCCCATTGTTCAAATCTTGTGGTTTTGGTTTTTAATTAAACCTGCTTTCCTTCTAGTTTAGGCAGTTCAGTTAAAAAGAGAATGGAGCAGGTGGAAACTAATGGAATTCATCTCTCAGAGAAGCGGAAGATCCTTGAACCAGGTACATACATATTTATACGTCTTCGTTCTACTTCAAGATAAGGTTCCCAGTCATATTTTTGCAGTATATATATATATATATATATAAAATTTTGTATTGATATCTTATAACTCCTCTTCCCTGCACTTGTAGCATTGCAGTACTTTATCTTACTCATTTTTAAGAAATTGCAAGCTGCTACTATACTGTCCAATGAAATTTCCGGCAATGTTTCCATCAATAAGAGTTTCTAACAGTAATCAATAATTTCCAAATAAATTTTGATGCAGAAGAGGAAAATGATTCACCGATTGATCAAGTGAGGCTTACAGTTCATGTAACAGATGATCCAACATTGCCATGCTTGACATTTCGAACATGGGTCTTGGGGATACTTTCTTGTGCCCTTCTTGCTTTCGTGAATCAGTTCTTTGTATATCGCCAAAATCCATTATACATATCGTCAGTTGCAGTTCAGATTGCTGTACTTCCAATAGGAAAATTCATGGCAGCATCTTTACCAGACAAATTAATTCGAGTTCCAGGGACAAAGTGGTCATTTTCATTGAATCCAGGGCCCTTCAACCTGAAAGAACATGTTCTTATTACCATATTTGCTAACTCAGGATCAAACCCTGTTTATGCAGTGAATATTATTACAATTGTTAAGGCATTCTATCATAGGAAGATACATGCTCTGGCAGCTTTTCTGTTAACGCTAACTACCCAGGTGAGTTCTTTTCTTGTCCTTATGTAATCTATTTAACGCTAAATTAGCTCGCTCAGGAGAAATGGAATGTAATCTTCTTGTTCGATTGAAAGGAATCGGAACTTTTAATAGTATTTTTGTATTTAAATAACCTTAATGCATCTTGAAATTATATTTATTTTTAATTATAATTCTTAAAATTGTTGCAATATTTCGTCTAGCTATTTTGGAATAAGATTTTTTTGGATTAGATATCCATTTCCAAAACCAACCAAACACGCTTGTTACTTAGCAGAACATTTTCCTAATGAGAAGTTATGGTTCCATGGGCCTTCTTGATCTCTTTTTCCGGACTTGCTGTAATTAATTATCTCTTTAAGCTTTTCCTAATTGCGATTATTAAATAAACCTCTTAATTGATTCAGATGCTTGGATATGGTTGGGCTGGAGTTTTCAGAAAGTTTTTAGTGGATTCACCTTACATGTGGTGGCCTGCAAATCTAGTTCAAGTTTCGCTCTTTCGGTGCTTACTTAATTATACTATACATCTATTTCAGTCTAAATTTTCAGAATTCAATTGTAAAAAACAGAGCCATAATCTCTCTGAACTCTTATGCATTTTGAACTTGCAGGGCTTTACATGAAGATGAAACTAGGCCTAAGGGAGGGTTATCAAGGCTGCAATTTTTCCTTGTAGTCCTTGTATCCAGTTTCGCATACTATATCGTACCCAACTATCTGTTCCAGTCTATAACAGCACTCTCATTTGTTTGTTGGATATGGAAGGATTCAATCACAGCCCAACAAATCGGTTCTGGTCGTTGGGGACTAGGCCTTGGCTCATTCGGCCTCGATTGGTCAACCATTTCTAGTTTCTTGGGGTCTCCATTAGCTACTCCTGGATTTGCTGTAATGAACTTGTTGGCTGGTTTCATTATTATCCTGTACATCATGCTCCCTATTACTTATTGGACCAACTCGTATGAAGCGAAGCGTTTCCCTCTTGTTTCGTCTCATGTGTTTGATGCCAAGGGTCAGCCTTATGATGTTAATTTAGTTCTTAATTCCTCTACTTTCTCATTCGATGAGCAAGCTTATGATAGCTACAGCAAAGTTCGTTTGAGTATATTCTTTGTTTACTCTTATGGTCTTAGCTTTGCTATACTGGCTGCTACGTTGTCTCATGTTGTACTTTTTCATGGAAGGTGCGCATTTTCCAAAATATTAAAGCTTGCAATAATAATCTCTTTAATCCTAACATAAGATGAAGCAAGTTGATACAAATTTTTGGAACCTAATGGAATTGAAGGTTTATGGAAAGCTCAGAATAAATGATATTATTATTGGAGAAGTTAATTATAAACTTTGATGAACCTGATTGTTGCTTGGCATTTCAATTTCGTGGACAAATTTGGCAAGAAACGAAGGCAACATTTGAAGATAAATTTGGTGATGTCCATACAAGAATAATGAAGAAAAATTATGAGGTTGTTCCTCAATGGTGGTTTTACACTATCTTGATTGTAACAGTTGGATTTTCCATTCTTGCTTGCGAAGGCTTTGGTAGACAGTTGCAGCTGCCTTATTGGGGTGTGTTACTTTCAATTGGCTTAGCTCTCATCTTTACCCTCCCAATTGGTGTACTCCAAGCTACTACAAACCAGGTATGCTCCTGCAAGAAACAACTGTTCTTACTGATTTGCTGTTAAACATTTGGCTTCACAGTAAGGGTAAATAGCATCATTTCATTAACTCTCGTAAAAAATTGAAAGTCTTTGAGTCTCCACAAATTGAAGGGTATGAGAGGATTATTGTATCAAAATTAATTGCTGCTTGAGTTATAATTAAGCTAAAGTAAAATTTATCCTTCATTGTTTGTATTTGCTTGACGAGACTTGGAAATGCTTTGTGCAGCAAGTAGGATTGAACGTTATCACTGAGCTTATAATTGGTTACATGTATCCTGGGAAACCCTTGGCAAATGTTGCTTTCAAGACTTACGGTTATACTAGCTTGTCACAAGCAATTATGTTCCTTTCAGACTTCAAGTTGGGTCATTACATGAAAATTCCCCCAAAGTCCATGTTTATCGTCCAAGTGAGTATATATATATATTTCCTGCTGTTTTTAATTTTATTAAAGAAAAGGAATACTATCTTCTACTTCCACCAACATTCTCAAATGGATATTATTGAAAATCCAATAAGACGACAAATAGACCTAATTGCTTCTGAATAACCACAGCTTCTATCCTTTTTTATGTTGTTATTAAAACAGCTAGTAGGAACTGTAGTTGCATCTGCAGCCTACTTCGGCATAGCATGGTGGCTCCTCACTTCAATCGATTTCATCTGTGATGTCGAAAAGCTGCCAATTGGAAGCCCTTGGACATGTCCAGGAGATGATGTTTTCTACAATGCCTCAATCATTTGGGGTGTGGTCGGACCATTAAGAATGTTCGGTCGGCTTGGTTTGTACTCTAAAATGAACTATTTCTTCCTCATCGGGCTCCTTGCGCCGATAGTGGTTTGGGGATTTTCTCGCATGTTTCCAGAGAAAAAGTGGATAAAACTTGTTAATTTTCCAGTAATCTTAAACGGAACAGGGTCAATGCCATCATCAAGAGCTGTGAACTATACAAGTTGGTTTGCTGTAGCTATTTTCTTTAACTTTGTTGTGTATAGGAAATATAGGAAGTGGTGGGCTAGGCATAACTATATTCTATCAGGTGGGTTAGATGCTGGAGTTGCTTTTCTTGCTGTTCTTTGCTATTTTGCCCTACAACTCAAGGATATCAATGGACCTGAATGGTGGGGTTCGCAGTTAGATGATCATTGTCCTTTGGCTAAGTGCCCTACTGCCCCTGGCATTGTAGTTGAAGGGTGTCCTGTTTTGTGATTTGATATCAAAATGTTTTCTATTATAAATGCATTAGAATTTCCATTCTGTAAATGGAAGAAGTGAAGTCTGATTTGTATATTTTTGAAGAACAAATTATGGTAATTGGGTACAGATTATGAAATCCCAAGTTTCATGAATTTTATTTATCAGGTGAGTTGTTTTTTGAAAACAAATATAAAAAAAAAATCTCAGTGGCAAACTTTTATTTTGACACTTAAACATTTCTATCAACAAATTTTTTTTGTAAAATTTGATAAATTAAAATTTTATTAAATAGTTGAAAAATATGAAAATTATTATTTAAAAATTATAATAACCACATATCAAATTTATATTTTACATATAAAAACCAAAAATGTCAGAAAAAACTATTGTTGGGTGAAGTAATGTATGCAATATTACTAAAATTCATAACTATAAAGGCATAATGAATCTCAGTAAAGTTAGAATTGCCACAGAAGTATATTTATGCATTCAGCCCCTCAAATTTCTTTTAAATCCAATAGACAATTTGTTTTTTTTTCATTGTTTTGAATCTTTTATTTTATCTGTATTTCCTCTTCACTTAATAATTTTTTAATCACTCTAAAAGAGATTCTTGACACTTATAATATTTTTTTTCACAATTCACAATCTTTTATATTGTAGAAATTTTCGGTACTATGAATGTTAATCGAATGACTAAAGTTTTGGCTAAAAAAGTTCAACCGCACTGAAGATTTACATCCACTGAACCAGAAAGAGAAGTAAAACCACAAGCAAAATGCATTCAATGAATCCGGACTTTGAAGCATCACCACAAACATCAGCACCGGAATACACCTATTTATCACCAGATCCATGTATAACTCGGCCACCACCACGAGCGCGGCGACCCGGACCGTGCCCTCCACCTTTCGCGGCTGTATATGCTACCATCAAACTAATTACTGCAACCACAATTAATACATTAGCAACCTTGCTAATTGCTCGTATTTTCATCTTCTTCGCCATCGACAACTTTATGTTTGGAAATTAAGAAAATTATTCACTTTTTTTTTTCTAATTGGTACAAGAAGAGAGGAAGAAAGCTTGTTGATAATAAGGCATGCGGATAATCCATATGCTTCATTTTGTTGTTTGTATTTGTTCACATGGTTTTGAAGAAGAAAGTATATTTTACGTTTACTATTTTTTTGTATTAAATTGATAAAAATATCTCTAAAATTCTCATTTAATAATAATAGTAATAATAATAATTACTCAATTTAATATTTGATCTCAAATGGATAATATATGAGTTGGGGGATTTTGTAAAGGGTTAATTATATTTATGGTATTTGAATTTTTAATTTTTTTCTATTTTAATGTCTGAATAGAAAAAACTTATAATTAAGCATTTGAATTATTTAAAAAGTAACAATTAATTGCATTTGGTGGGATTATTTCGTCAAAAAAATAAAATAGATCATTTTATTCAATAAGTTATATCGAACATAAACATCCATTTAATTCATCTCTATTTTTTTTTTTTTCATTCCTCTTATGTTTCTTCTCTTTAAAAGAAATTACAAAAATTCCTTCCAACACAAAAAAAAAAATATTATTAATAGAAAGAAATTCTATAGGTAAACTTAGAAATTTCGTCGATAATTACAATTACCTATAAAATTTTATTATCGGTAAAGTCATTGTCGTAATTTTTTTTTTCGACCAATAATTCTGATATGGGTGATTTAGCAATGAAAAGCCTGTCGATAAATCAACTATTTTTGTTGGTAAGGTTGAATTCAAATTTTTTAGAAATTTTTCATTAATTTTGTTGATAATATTTTGTAGGTAATCTATTGGTATTTTGTTGGTAATTTTATTGGTATTCTGTCGAAAACACTCATTAGATAGATTTACTTTTGATTTTTTAAAATTAAATTATTTGGTCAATAATTGATGGATAAATAGTCCATAACATTGGGCAAACTAGTAATTTTCTGGTCTTTTTTTAATTAATATACTAATCATATTTTAATAGTTAAACTAATTAAACTCTAATAACAAAACTAAATAAAGAAAATTAATTAAAAATAAAAATGAAAAAAAAAAGAAAGAAAGAAGAAGAAAAGGATGGAGATGACTAAAAAAAAAAGATTGATGCTTAAGAACAAAATTTTGCTATTGGCCATAGAACTTTTTATTGCTAAATTTTGAAATTTTATCAATAAATGTTGTTTTTATGCCATTTATTCCGTATAAAATTTTTTAATTATTCTTGAAATCAATCAGTAAATATTAACAGATTAGTGAATTATTTTTGAATTATTCCATTTTTTGCTCAAGTGCCACAAAAAGCTATATGCCTGTACTTTTTCATGAGAAATCAAAGTATCTAAAACAAAAACAAGAAAACCTAACCAACCAGGCAGCTACGGCAGTAAAGAAACTGAACTAAGGAACAGTATAAGAAGTTTCTACCAAGACACTAATCTAATAGAAGTTCAGAAGATATGCATAGAAGATCAACATTGGCGCTAGACCAAGTCACAAAATTATTGAAGCCGCAGCTGTTGGGTTCAATATCAAATATATGCAGTGGAATAATATAATTATAACAAATAATTATATTAACAATGATCCGTTTAAACGAATAAAATAATAAAAATTTATTTAGAAAAATATTTCTTTTGTAGATTTTTTGAAACTTCAATATACGTAGCTAAATGTCACGGGGCCATATCCTCGCAGCTCCTGGCACCCGTGTGGCGCCTAGACTTAACTCATAATCTAGGCCAGCCATGCACACTCTGAGGGTCTTAGCATCGTATCCGACCGTAGGGCATATCTGCCAAGCATAAACATA
>CANUEX010012389.1:0-36255 GCA_948099535.1 Jatropha multifida
TATTAAAATCTCATTCAAACCATATAATTCACAAATTAATCAACTAATTAACATAATTAACTACTCAAATAATAAAATCATTCAACCAATTATTCAAAAATTAACCAACTAATTAATCACAAATTTAATCAAATAAATTCCAAAAGTAGTAAATTATACCCAATAATCGTCAAATTCCCAAAAATCCTTGAATCGAAGGTTGAAGGAGGAGGGAACGGTGGCCGGAAGCAAGCTGGGCTTGCTGTGGCTGAGGAGTGGCGACTTGTGGTGGCCTGGCAGCGTTGCAGTGGCTGGATTCAACACTGTTGCTGCTGCTCTTGTGGCGCAGAATAGAGGAGGAGGAGGGCTGCTGTTCTGCTGGAGCGGCACGGACCAAGGGAGGAAGAGGAACGGCGCGAGGAGGAGCTGAAGTTGCTGCCGCTCTCGTGGCTGTCCGGCGACTGCAGAGAGACAGGGAGAGACAAGGGTGGCGCGACGTTTGCAGAGAAAGGAGCAGAATAGGGGAGGAGCTGCTGCTCTGCTGCGGGTGCTGCTGGAGGAGGAGCTGCTGCTGGAGGAGGAGGGCTGCTGGTCGCTGCTGCTGCTGGTCGCTGCTGTCGTGGCGGCGTGAGACAGAAGGAGGAGGAGCTAGCTGACTGCTGCTGTAACAGAGGCAGTGAGAAAGAGACACAGAGAGGGAGGCAGCGCAGAAGAAAAAGAAGAAGAAGAAGAAGAAGGAGGAGGAGGTGGTGGTGGTGGCACGGTGGTTGGCGCAGGGAGAGGAGGAGGTTGGCTGCCGGCTGAGTGAGAGGAGGTGAGGGCTGGCTGGTCTGTGGTTGCAGCGATGAGAGAGGAAGAGCGGGAGAAGAATAAAAAGAAGAGGTGGAGAAAAAAAAACAAAACAAAAAAAAAACAAATTTTAAAATTATTAAATAAAAACAAACCGTCCAAAGTAAGTTGCCGGGGAGAAAAAAATAGTGACGCACAGTGTTTTTCAAAAATAATCGATTCGGGTCTAATTTAAATTAATTCGGTCCAATTAAAAAAATATTGGTCCGATTTTTATTCGATTAACGGTTATTCAATAAATTTTCGGGCGAACCAAAATGATTTTCGATCCCAATAATATTACGTGGCATAATATTATTGGCTAAAAATTTACAATTTAAATTTAAATGGGAATGTTTCGAAATAAAAATTTCAGGGTATTACAATGTTCCAGAATAGAATGAGTCTAAAAAACTCTTATGCCTCAAAATGAAGACAGAAAATAAAAGAAAAAAAAAAGTCTTTTTCTGTATCATTTACATTAAAATAAAAAGGTGGTCATAACCCAGTTAAAGAAGCTGTATAAATAGCAGGAGGTGTTGGATTGAAAAAGTCATCATCAGTCCAATTGGTTTCACCCCAATGTCGTAACATACTCTTCCAAGAACAAAGATTATCGATGCATTTGTTCAATCTTGAATCTTTGATTTGTATCTTCCAATGTCCATCAGAGTAATTTCCTTTCTGAGCTTGTCTCCTGTCATACTCTAATTGGGCCTTTTGCTTTGATTTCAGTAAACAAAACTGATGCAACTGTTGAGGCATTGCGTCATGCACTTTCCACCACCTTTCATGAGCAATATCACTTGCAAATTCTTGAAAGAAATCTACATTCCAATTACAGTCATAATCTCTGAAACAAAGCCATGGTTTTACTCCAAGATAATGAAGAACATAAAGGACTGGAGGATCAGAACCGAAAAGGCGAATTTTCTTGTTTTTAACTTGTTCTTCATCACCAACCCAGAAATGTTTCAAGAAATTCATGTGCTTTGGAATCCTATGCCACCATGTAAATATTTCATTCAAATAACCCTGATCTCCACCATTGTAGGATTCTATCTCATTTATGTGTTCCATTAGTAGCTTAAATGTGCAATTTGAAGGCTCAATTACCATAACTCCGGAGTTAAAAAGAGTAGCATTGTTTCCTGTTGCAGAAATTTCTGGCATTCCAAATAAGAAATCAATATTTCTTAATATAAGCAAATCTGCATCGATGAAAATGATTTTGTCATAATCTGTTAACTGCCATAGCCGAAACTTGCTATAATTCCATTCATTGTATGCATCTTTTTCGGCTTTTGGATTTCTTATTCTTTGTATTGTCCTGATCTTCCATCCTGCAGCCTCAAGTCCACTTCTGTGATATAAACTGATTGATTCATCAACTAGAATTACGAGGTCTCTTGTTGAGCCTGACAAGCGAATGCTTTGAGCTGCTGCAATGGCTCCGCAGACATAAACATGAGCAGAATGGAGAATTGTTGCATATGCTTCTCGCCGTGGATTTCCTGAATAAAGTGGTTCTGTTGTACAAGAGATAATTCTGTTATTTTTAATTCCATTAACACCTTCAAAGGAAAAAAAAAAAGACAAGTAGAATAAAGAAAAGGAACTGACCTTTATCCCTGTGAGGAAGAGCAAGTTCACAAGAGCCAATAGGAAGTTGAAGTTTCTCTCTCAGGACACTCAAATCAGGCTTATACAACCACACATTTCCTTGTCGAGTGACAAGTTCCTTGCAAGGAAAAAGATTTGGTATAGGAAAACGCCTAGTAATAAAAAGCAAATGAACAGGATAAAATCCTTTAGCTGCAGCAGCAAGATTTGCTGCTGCAACCTGCAAATGCAAACGAGCAACATCTCTTGACCAATTCCATTCGTTCCTACAAGGAAGCTTAACAGCAATAAGGTCAAGTCTTTTTCTTGGAACATCAACTTTTGGGAGAACTGGACAAACAGGAACTTCTGTTTCTTGTTCTTCGTCAATCCATTCTGGGTATAAAGATTCCCATGTTATGTTTCTATCAGCATAATCTAGTTGGAGAACAATGTGTGAGACATCCGGTATTAGGTGTTTCCAATAATCAATTTCACTTTTGTTGAAGTTCAAAAAGCCAATTCCTTGATAGTCATTCTGTTCACCAAGCTTCTCTATAGCTTTCATCACATCATCCCAGTTAACATCTATATCCGATAAGTATCGCGGATCCCATCCTCCCCATATCCATCTGTTCACATAAATACATATATGTTCATAAGAAATAAGGTAGAGTTTGCCTTAACCATTTATAATCATGCTATGTTGCACGGAACGCAAATGACTGGGGGAACTGACACACGTAGACATTTCTAAAACTCGGAAATGTCCATGATTAAAAATTTCTATACATCATAGTTAAAAATCTTAATGCTTTATGACTCAAAGGGATTAAACCTGATGATTATATATATATATATATATAAAATTTCGATACATTAGAGGATCATAGTATTATTTTTATGCTTTCGAATTACTTAAAATAAACAGTAATAAAATTTAATGTAATTATATGTACTTTTTAAATGTAATTAAGGCTTATCAAATGTAGTCTTTTTCATTAAGTGGTGAAAGGATTGCAGCTTTGAACTGGTGTAATGAAATTAAAGTGGAAGAAGAAAATATTATTAAAAATTTATTTAATTGTCTAATTGTGACTAAAATATAACAAAAGTTTCGAGGGTCCTTCTTAATTTAATTTATTTGCATATGATATCTGATTTAGAAAAAAAAATTAATTTTAGAAATGATAATTTTTAATTTTAAAAACTTTTAGGGGAAAAATATGAATAAAATTAAATGTGATATTAGTAAAATTTGGGGCTAAAATTTAATTTTAAACATTTTTGAAGGTTCGTGGGCCTAATGCCGCCAGAGTTTCTTAAAAATATGAAAAAAGAATCAATTGGACAAGATTTGATTTGTTCTCTTAGCAAATGCACTTTCGTTAGAAAGGATAAATTACTTTATCCTTCCCTTATATTTGACCTATTTGCCATTCTGTGCTATTTCAAAATATATTATATAGTTTCTCAAGTTTGAAAAAGTAAATTATTTAATTTTTCAGATTAAATTAAATGATTTTAACCATTAATTATAAATTACTATTTTGATCCGCTGGACCTTTAATAAATAAAAAAATTATTATATACAAAATATATTCCAAAACTATATAAATTTTAATTATTAATCAGATCTCTAATTTAACTTGAATAAAACCGAGTCAAATTTAAATATTTTATTTATTTATTTTTATAAATGAATTCTACGTTGTGAATAAATATATTGTAACAAATAAATTTTCATTTATCACTAACTAAGTGATATGATAGACTAAAATATTATAAGTTTAAATTTCAATCAAAAACTAAATTAACTAAAAAAAATTAAATAAAAATAAAAATAAAAATAAAGGAAGAATGGGAAATGCACCTTGTACCAGAGTGAGATAGATGGTCAACTTCTGGAGGGTGCAAGAGTGTAATTATAGTAAAACAAATAATAATGAGCAGTGCAAGTTTGAGGAGAGGAAACTTGCAGCAAGAACTCCTGTCTTGAATGGGGATATGGAACCCCTTTTCGCTTCCTTTCACTTTACTCTTCTGCAACCTTCTTTTGTATATGTCTTCGCTGTTCACATTGCAGCCATGGAAATTGTTCTTTATTTTCAATTATTTTAACTATTTTCCAAAACAAACCTTCACTAAAGTTTAATATATTACAGTAATGCATAATAGTTTACTGCTTTTATTTTCTTCCCACGCTAAACTTGACGGCAATATACGATTTATTCACATTCTGAGTTGATTTTAGTGGAAACTCTCTGAACGAGAATACCATTTGGACTCATTTTTTACAAGAAGAAGTTCCTCGATTCATTTTGAATGGACAAGCCAAACTGATCCTGTAGTAGAAAGTTCCTACTAAATTCCATTTAAAAGCTCCATTTTAGGCAAAATGTACGTCGGAAAAATGTTTCAGAGACAAATTGATGAAGGAAAGAAGAGCATCAAGAAAGAACTCACATTGACGAAGATAAACGATGCCTAGCCTCTACTGCAGCCGGTGAGTTACCCATTGCTCCTCTCATTCCAGTTAACTAGCTATTTGGCAAAATAGAAACAAGTTCACCATCTGAAATCCCTGCAAGAAAGTGCGAATGAGAGGCAATTTAATACTGCCATAAGAAAATAATGAAATGGAAGCAAAATTAATTTAGAGAGAGAGAGCAAAGAAATGTATACATGAATCAGAACTTTTCAAAGAGAATGAAGTGATTGTTTAGCAAACCGATATGAGTTTGTTGGGAGAGCTTTAGCAATATAAAAATTCGGAGAAGAAGGTTGAGAGCATAGTAAGGAACAAGCATTCCAATATAGACAAAGTTAACTTTCATTTCAATTTTCCTTTCACTGCAAACTCCATTTTTTATTTATTATCTTTTTGTCACCAAATTTTATTCTTCCATTTAATTTCTTTATTATAAACTTTTTTTTCCATATAAAAATTGCTGAAGGACCTTATTTATTTATTTTAGAATTGAACCATAAAACTGCTAATATTTGGTTTTGGTGCCAGATTTGATCAGATTTTTATAAATCAGGTCTTTTACTACTTGGCTATCTAATTTAGGTGTGGGTATAAACGAGGGCTTCTTGACTCGGATTAGTTAATCTTTCCAGATTCATTATTAATAATGATATTTAAATATTTAATTCCTTTTGCTAATAAAAAAAATATTTACTCTTAATAATCTCATTTTAATAATAGATTAATAATAATATATATTCAAAGGCAAAATTGAGTTAATCCGTTCCTTTCTCATTAGTCAAAAACTACAGTTGATATTTTAACTATCAATAGCATGTTAAATTCTATTTTTGGTGCATATATTATTATTATTTAAAATCACCAGACTCTATTATTAGGTGCCGCCTGTTCAGTTCAGAGTTTTGTCATAATTAAAGCTCATTGTCTTTTTTTACAGGTACATTTAGTGGAAATTAAATCCGAGCGTTCTTTGTATATGTTTGGCCTGCATTGCCAACTATATCATAACTCGTAGGTTGATACATATATTATTTAATTATATGTGATTTCAATGTTTAAGTTCTACTTTTCACCAACATTTACAAAATACTGTTTAAATGAGATTATTTTGTCATGAGAAACTTCAACCTATGATGGGTTTTTCTTACCCTATGCAATAACTAATTAATAAAACTTCATCCTTTTTTTTCTTTAATCTTTTTTTTTTGCTTTACCATCTTTCGCTTTATAAATTCCGATTTATTTTTCGTATAATAATTCTATCTTTTTTTTTTGTTATTGTTGGTTTGTTTACATATTTGGTTTTTTTTTCCTACTTTGTGAAGGTTTATTACTAAATAAAACTATAATATTAGAGTCGGAGACGTTAAATCTTGATTTGCATAATCGATGGAGTTTAGTAGTGCAATTTATTTCTTTATTGATGTTATTGACGCAAAACAGCAGAAACTCATACGAGTTTATTATATATTATAAATTATTGAAAAAGCAATCAATTATAGAATATTCAAATGAGTTATTATTTTGGCATGCAAATCAATTAATGGATTAGTAGCTGCTATAAAAATTTATATCTTTTATCAATATCAACTTTAAATAAAAAAATTTAATATTATAACTTTAGTTTTAATCTCATTTGATCTCATTATTTAAAAGGATATAAATTCATTTATTTCGTTAAAAGATCAACAAATTTTATTGGTTACTAATAATGAAATTCTATGTCTAGTCGATATGATTATTTATAATTTTTATATTATTAATAATAAATAATATTAAAAAAACATCAAATATAGAAAAATATATTATTGATTTCCAAAATAATTTAAAAAAAAAAAAAGAAAAAGGAAAACATGACACTATCATTGTTTTAGAAGATGTTAGTAGCTAGATTAGGTCTATGAAAACAATATGGTTTGGTTGAGAATATGAATAATGTGTGGGTTAGGATTACTGTCCCATCTCACTAAACATCTTCATTAATATCAAAATTGACACAACATGACCTAAAGTGACACAAGAAAATTTTATTTATATTCTCCTTTTTAACCTTATCTAGAAAAGATATTATCCATTTCTCTAATTAGCATCCCAAAATAACCAGGCATATATCCCAAAATAACCAGGCATAAAGCTATTAATTTTAGGTTTCTATAAATATAGCCCATGTGTTATTTTCATTTTTCTTAATCCAAAAGTAATATGAGTGATGGACAAATTATTTTGGTGTTAAGGTGCTTTCAATAGCTGCCTTGCCAAACCCAATATTAGGACTGGTCAAAACCACAATAATAATAATGAGCAGGCTAATTATCTAATTAAAATACAAATCAAACCTAATGAGGTAGCTCGAGTGGTCTGTGGGTACCTACATGAGCGAGTTTCATGATCGAAGGTCATAGGTTTAAAACCTCTGCAGTGCAAATTTTCCTTGAGCCACCAGCACTTTACTTGACTTCCGGTGCAAATGAGGATTAGTCAGTTTGTGGATCATTAAATGGACATAGCCTGGGACACCTCGTGGTAAATTCAAAAAAAATATATAAATCAATTACTAATTAATAGGAAAAACTCCAAAATATATTTTATTTTGTCTTAACCACATGTATCCGTAGCCCATTGGATTGGCCCAGTAAATATTTGCTCCATTTATAAATATCGAACCCTTAATCTCATCTTACGAAGAAAAAGTGTCGAACCACCCATCACAATAATTGTTGGTTTCAAAATAATATTTTTGGAATCCGCTTCTGCTGCTGTTAAAGCACTTTACGGTTACTAATCTTATGGTTCTAGCTAGTTCTAAATCTTTTTTCTTTTGGTATTTTTTCAGCTGAAATATTCAGAAATTGGCTAATTCTCATCAGAAATTGGCTCAAAACCAACCGATTTTGATTCAATTCCGATGCAAAATTAATCCATTGGCCATTCATAAATAAGGGGACGACATTAATCATTATTATAATTAGAAATAATTAATGATGATCTCAAACACAAGCAATTTTAATTAATTAATTAACTTTAAAGCTTCAACTAGATCTAGACCTAATAATAAAACTATAGTAACTCAGAACAGTTGTTAGTAAGTTGAAAAAGGTGGTGGGACTTATTTGTTCTGTGATGGTTACCTTGCACCTATCTCTACGTATCTCCCTGTTACTATCTCATACTACAATCGGAAATGACTAACTCTGAAGGAATAGACAGAGACGTGGCAATGTATATATACATACATTGCATTGTGTTGTATTGGAAGCAAAGCAACATCTGTATAATTGGCATTAAATGTACCTTCCATTTAGAGGGTTACCTATCCCTATTTGATATTGATATGTAGATGTTGCTCCATATTTTTGATAATTTAGTTATAACGAGAAATGAAAAGAACTTATTTAGACTGGATTTACAGTTCATTTATTGTTTAGCTAAATTTGGTTTCATAGAAATTTATCAGATGAAATTAAAATTGAATCGAAATGGTAAAAATCCATTGAAAATCAATCGAATCGACTGGTTCAATTCAAGTCGATTCAATTCGAGTTGATTCAATTTAGATGTCAACTTCGGTTTGATTCAATATGTTATAAAAAAATTCGATTTGCATTTTTATGATCTTAGTTCAACTCAGTTTGAATTGAACCGATTGTTTGCTCACCCTACCTACAGGTACAATGGATAATAAATATTATGGTATACCTTAACCCAATGGGTTTAGGGATGGATAAAACATTCCCTATCTGATGTAATATCATATAGAACATAAAGATTGAGGATGTGACATGTTTGAATACTGATATTTTATTTCTCGACTGAACTCTATCCACTATCATCTTTAAATATTAATTCTTGATTATTAAGTTTAATTAACTGTTAATTCAAATTCACTATTTAAAATTCAATCTAAACAAACCGTCCATAAAATCAACTTATGATTTTTTTAATATGAAAATGGTAAAACATCAATATTTTGTTAATACTTTTAGTATTAGGAAAATAACACATTTAGAAATGGAAGATACGAAGGACCTTTCTCTTTTCAATGGTGCCTTTATTTCAATATTTTTAGATGGCTTAGTCATCCACCCGGTAAAGACAGAAAATTGAAAGAAAATATATATAGTTTATAGATTTTTGAATGATTTTTTTTATTATGCTATAAAAAATATTATTAAAATATATTAATACTAAAAAAAATATAGGTGTGATTTTAAATTATTAGAATAAAATAAATAGACACATAGTAATTTGATTTATTTTAAAATTAATGTAAAAAATAATTAACTCGCTATAAAATTTATGAATAAATAATTTATTTTAAATACTAAAGTTGTATAAATCATCAAGTCATCATGTTATTAATTCTCTAAAACTATAATTAATCAATTATGTTTAACACAATTTACTTTAATAAAAAATAACTTTTAATTTTTAATATAAAATAATAACTGTCCATATCATTCATAAATTACGTGTCATTAAAATTTATATAAACTATTACTTAATGTTATAATTCTCTAAGTTATATTAATCAACTAAATTTAAAATGATTTAATTCGATTAATAAATAATTATAAATTAATTTATTTTTAAATAAATATAAAAATAATTAATTCATGCATTACATATCATTAAATTAGAATCCTATATGACAACAAGCGATAAAATCTACTTGCTTTGGTAGAACGAGATAATTAAATATATATATATATATAATTAATTATCAGTTGGTTCAGCAGGATGAAATATTGGATTTTTTTTAATTTAATAAAATAAACTGATGGAATTTTTTTTAAAAGTTCAGAAACAAAAACAATAACAATATCGAAGCTTTAGCCTTAATTTACGCGAGGCGGTGAGTACGTGGGGCGGCTGCTGATTTTGCTGTACTTTTGGTTCTTCAACGTTGCAGCATTGCCTCCAAATTATTGTTGCCTATTTTTCCTTTTTTAAGACTTTTGCTATGATACAGGATAATAGATTTTGTATTTATAGAGAAATGCCGAGCAATTTCCACGTGTAAAGAAAACCCACTGCAGTCGGTTTATTTAATTTTTTTAATATAATTAAATTTATTAATTTTTTCAAAAAGAAATGAACATCTAACGCTTTGCCTCGTCAAAGAGTCATGGATTTCTTGAAACTTTTATCTGCAACAATCCATATGGGCTTTCTTGATGATTCAATGAAATTTTCACATTGTGAGTTATGAAAGCAAATGTACATTTACCATGGCAATTGAGTGACTGCCTAATTTGGAAGGTCCTTTATGTAATGAGGACCGATTAAACATGAATTGAAACGATGTTTATAAGATGGGAGATCAATAAAATTTGTGCAGAATGTTCTATTCTAAGAAAGATATGCACATACGGGGATCGCAGTTTCGTTCATGTAAGCCTAATAAACTTAAGAGTGATCTGTTGTGTTATTTGAAGAGTTTGGCAATAAGAGAAGTATTGAATTTTAGGTAGCGATGGAAGTTAGTTTGAGAGCTCAAAGCCATTGATTAAGAATACCCTTCTCGTTCTGCAATTTCAACTTTACAGTGATGAAGTTTTTAGTTAACGACTCTACACTAGTTTTATAAGATAAAATAAAAAATATTAAATAATTAACTTGTATAGCCATTAACCTGTTTCGTATTTATAATCCAATCTAATGGATTGTAATTAAAAAATTGACATCCGACAGTAACAAATAGTTTGTGTATCAATATTGATAAGTGTAATTCTAGAGATTACTTTGAGTAAATGTGTAATTCTATCTTCCTTGTTTTTCATTGTTTATTCTAAGTCTCTGTTTATGGTACAATTTTAATTGTAACTTTTAGAGTTAGGATTTGACTATAAATGTCAAACGGTAATTTTGGTCTTTAATGACTTTTTTTTACCATACATAATTAAGTGTTACAAAGTTTAGACATTGTTCGAATATTTGAGTTTCTTATATGTTCGGGACTTAATATTTCTATCAATCTTTAGTCTTTTGATTTGGTCAAAATGTTATTTGATGAATACCGAACGAACTCCGAACAAATTTTTTTATTATCAAATATAAAAAGTTATCATCCTGTATAACAATTTTACCTATTTTTTAAATCAAGATTTATCATGGAAATAATTGTGATTTTGGTGCATGAACTTTGTGAAATTTTCTATTTTTGTATATAAATGAAAAAATTAACAATTTGGTGAATAAATTCTAAATTTTTTAACAATTGAGTGTAATAAACTCTTAATTTTTTAATAATTGAGTGCATTTGCATATGTGGCAGCTGAAAATTCCTGTAGGATGCATCGATCCCATTTGTCCATATGTTTTTTCTGCTTATTATACACAACATAGGATTCCACATGGATTATATGCACTGTAAGAGGGAAATGAACCATTTACTCTTTTCTATCTCACCCTCCTCTCCTTCTATCAATCATTAAAATGAAAAGGAAAAACTCATATGCTATTTAACACTAATTACACAGTATATTCAAGAAATTCAAATGATAAAGCAACGAGGAAAGATGCAACGAGAAAGAGAGATCAACCATCAAAAATAATAAGAATAAAAATAATTATGTGCAATCTCCATCTATGACATATACATCATCACAGTCAATTAAGAGAAGACTAAATATCAACTCAACAACAAGATTCAAGTCGATCCTCATCCATTTTAGCCGCTGTAAGTCACAGAGTTGAAGTTCCCCATTGGAGAAGCAAGGTGATCCGGTCGCAAAGGAAAAAAGGTCTGATTCCTCATAGTTGGATTTTAGGTGAGAGGGAGATGAGATGAGATTCAAGTCTTTTAACATTCTCTATTTTTGTAGTCCACATGGCAATCCACGTGGAATCCTATTTGGTGCATAATAAGTAAAAAAACAAATTAATAAGTGTGACCCAGCCGTTTCACATGAATTTTCGGTTGGCACATGTAGGGGTGAGCAAATAATGGATTTAATCGAAAATTCAACCGACCTAAGTAATTTAGGTTTGGTTCGGTTGCTAATAGATTAATTTTGGCTTGGATTGGTTAGTAATAAATATTAATTTGGTTTTTCGGTTAGGGTGCGGTTACTCTAAAAAAACTGTGGTTTATCCAAATTAACCATATTAACAATTAAATATATTTTTTTACTTCAAAATTTGTTATGCTAATGCATTTTTTACCATACATGAAAATAATAATAAAAAATTAATAAAGGTAAAATAAAATTCAAGTTTAAACTTAAATTAGGTGGAAGTCCGTGCTTTGTGCGGAATGTTTTATTATTTTATTATTATAAATTATATTAAAAGTTACTTTTTATTGTATATATAAAAATAAATATTTATAAAAGAAATAAATCATAGAACTTCGGAGAAATGAAAAATAGCATCAATACATAAAATATAAAAGTCCTAAACAATAAATATTAATTGAATTATTTTTGTACAATTATAAATTTGAAAACATACAAAAAGAATTTTATCTATAAAGATGATAGTAATAAAAATTAGTATAAATAAATAGATAAAAAAATTAAACAATTCAAACAAAAAAATCTAAATATTCAAATATAAATATAGTTAAGTATTTTAAATAAATAACAAATTCTCAAATTAAAAAGTATTTTAAATGATCTAATAAAAAAAATAAAAATTCAAACTTAAAATATAGATATAGATAATTATTGTTTTTTTAAAGGATATAAATAATTATTGTTAATGAATACTAATTTTGAAAATATGATTATTTAGATATAATTTTTTAATATTTAGATAATAAAATTAAAATTTAAAGGGAAAGAATATTATTTTCACTATAAATGATAAGGTACCTCAATTTTTTTATTTATTAAATATATTTATTTTTAATTTATCACATTATTTTGCTATTTTGAAATCTATTTATTGAATTTAATATTTCTTTGCTATATATATATATATATAAAAAAGAGAATTCGTTTTGATCTAAATGGCAAAATAATAATAATAATAATTAATTAATAAATAAATAAATATTATTATATTTCTCACATCAATTTATTAATTCAGTTTTAATGAAATCCTTTCAAAACTCAAATGCTAGAATTATGTATATCATTTTAATAACAATTACATGAATTAAAATATTATAAATAATATATATATACACACACAAAATAATAAAAAATTTATAGTTTTATACGATTTACTAAAAATATAATATAATTAAAAAAATATAAATGGATTTATATTTAACTTTTCTTTCCGTTCATCTCCATCAACATAAATTTTTTATACCTGCAATTGCATACATATGACACATATGGCAGATAACAAAAAAATATTATTCAATAAATAAAGATTAAAGATAAGAGAAATCATGTGATGCACAAAAAAAGAAGACTATAAAAAAAAAAGAGATCAAAGAGTTAACATTACTTTAATCGCAGAAGAAAATGTAATAGTATAAAGTAAATAAAAAAAATACAATCAAAACTCAGAGAATCATAAAGTAACAAGAGAAAAAGAAGAAAACTACGATAAAAGAAAATAATTGGAATTGATTAATATGAATATATATAGATAGATAGATAGAAATAAGTCTATATATAAGAAAAAAAAATCAAAGGTATTAAAGTTTCAATTTCAAAATTCAAAAAAATTCAAAAGTTTTAAAGTTTCAATTACAAAATTCAAAAATTTTAAAGAATTAAATATTTAAAATTTTAGATATAGATATATATTAGATTAGATATAGGAAAAGAAATGTTTAAAAATTAATTAAAAATTCAAAAAATTTATAAAAGAAGAAAAAAACACATACCACTTTACTTTCCCTTTCTGTTGAATCTCTCCACTATTCTTCTTCTCTAACCTCTCTTTTTGGACTTCACAATAGAATGTTGCCTTCAATTTTCTCTAACTACTCACTTGTTGAAGCTTATTTTCAAAGATTTAGGTTTTTCTCTTTTGTTTCTATCAATCACATCTTGTTTATTTGGTTGCTTTGTAATTTAGGTTATTTTTGCTTGTCTTTGGCAGTCTATAGACTTTTAAGCATTATTTTTCTTGCACTCATAAGCTTATTCCACAAATTTCTATAGTTTTTATGCATTATTTTGATTCTCTATAAGCCAGACTTAGATTCATCAATTTTTATATTTTTTAAATGATTTATGAAGCTTGCTATCAGGTAAATCAAGTTTTTATACATTCAATGTTTGGAAAAGTAAAAGAACCTATATTGATTTCGAAAATTTTTAAATAAGGAATGGTATTTGCAATGCGACGAGCAACAGTATATGGTTTGGTTTTGCTTGAGATTTGACGTGGTCCAAGATAAAATTTCTTTTTTGTTTCTTAATATTAGGATTTGTTTTAAAAAAAGAAACAAATCTATATTTTGAGATCTAGAAAAACTGCAGTGTTATTTTTTAACCAAGTTATATGAACTTGTTAATTCATATACTTTGAGCTTTGACGTTGATAAAGGAGTGTTGTGAGTTGTATATATATATTTATCTTAAACTGTCATTATGCTTTACCTCATTTTATTGTTTGGATTTAAGATTGACAGTGATGCCCAAAATGGTGTACAAGTTTTTATAGTATATTATGTTATTTATTTAGCCATTATTGTCCTAACATTGTAAAGCATGAGTTTTTTTACCCGTAAACGACAATAACATGCTTAGCTTTCATATCATTTTCTTTAGTCAAATTTTAAGTCAAAGTTTTAAATTATTCTTTCGTATTTATTTTCAATTAATAGGTGCTGAATTAACTGTTAAAAATATTTAAGTTGCTCTTTTCATTAAATTCTTATTATATTGTGGATTAAATTATCTTTCTAATAACGAAATTATTTTATTGTCTTTATTTTCATATGCTAGATATAGAAAGACTTTCTCTTCCAATAGAAGTTACAAAACTAATTCCACCTTCACTCCAACCAACACTTCAAACTGGACCAGCAGTAATTCAATATAGGAGAAACTCTCGAGTTAAGAGGAAAGCAATGCAACCAAGATTAGAAGTTTGAGACCATTTTACAAAGATTGTGGATGATGACAGACAAATAAAAGGCAAATGTAATTATTATAAAAGGGAGTTTAATTCTGACACAAGAAAAAATGACACATCTACACTTAGAAATCACTTGATTATATTCAAATAAAGGCAACAAAGTGTAGAAACACATCAATCACTGTTAGCTTTCAAATCCATTGGGGCAGGAAGAGATGAGCATATGAGTACCATAACTACATGGAAATTCAACAAAGATGTTATAAGAAAAAAATTAGCTTGTATGGTAATTCTTGATGAACTTTCATTTAAGTTTGTGGATGGAGAAGGGTTTAGGGATTTCATGGCTAGTGTATAACCTAAGTTTCAAATTCCATCTAGATGGACAGTCTCTAGAGCTTGTTATCAATTATACTTGGATGAGAAGAAGAAATTGCGAGACTTTTTTACTAACTTTGATACTAGAGCTTATCTAACAAATGACACTTGGACTTTAATATGAAGAATTAATTATATGTGTCTTACCTCTCATTTTATTGATAGTAATTGGAAAAAAAATTATTAATTTTTGTCTAATTACTAGTCACAAAGGTGAGTTTATCGGTATGACAATTGAGTCTTGTTTACATGAGTGGGGTATTGATAAAGTTCTAACAATTACCGTTGATAATACTACCTCAAATGATGTTGCCGTTGGTTATTTGAAAAAAAAACCTAAATAGTTGGGGGCTAACATTGCTAATGGAAAATACACCCACATGAGATGTATTGTACACATAATTTAGTTATGGTTGATGGATTAAAATAAATATCAAATTCTGTTAAAAGAGTTTGAGATGCAGCTAGGTATGTAAGACAATCTCCCACTAGATTAAAGAAATTCAAAGAATGTTGTGAAATAAAAAAAATTCAAAGCAAGTGTTTATTGTCTCTAGATGTGCCAACTAGATGAAACTCCACTTTTTTAATACTAGATTCTACACAGAAATTTCAATCTGCATTTAATAGATATGATATGTATGATCCACATTATAGCATTGACCTTTATGATACAAATCAAGTTAGTCAAGTTCCAACGTATTTGGATTTGGAAAATGTTAGAAGAACAGTCAAATCGTTAAGTTATTTTTATGATCTAACATTAAAAATTTCAAGCTCATTATATGGGACATCCAATGAATATTTTCATGATATTAGAGGAGTTGAATGTCTTTTACGCGATTGGCAAATGAGTGATGATTTTGAATTGACTTCTATGGAAAAGGCAATGAAGGATAAATTTGATAAATATTGGGGGATCCCAATAAAATGAATAAATTGATAAATATTGTTGTTATTCTTAATCCCCTATACAAGTTAGAGTTCTTGAAATTTGCTCTCTTTGATTTGTATGGAAATAAGATTGGTGGTACTTTGGCAAAGGCAATAGAGAAGACTTTATATGAGTTATATGATGAATACAAGGCAAAAACCCAAGTTGAGAATGTTCAATTAAGTGATAGTATTATAACTCAAGTTTCTAATGCAAGCAGTAAGAGTATAGGGTCTCAAATGAAAGCAAAACCTGGTCTGTGGCATAAATGATGACATAAATGACAATTAAAGAAATGTAAGTAACAAGGTTCTACTTTATGGATAAATAGCAACAAGGTAAAATTTAGTTTTTTTTCATGTTTATAATTTATTAAAGATATTAATTTTTACTCTGTTTTGACCCTAAATATGTGCTAAAATATTAGTCAAGTGCAATTATTTGTATATGAAGGCTAGGTTACTGAAATTTGGACACTTGAAGGAAGTTGAAAAGTTTTTTGGCTTGCTTGAAAGTGGATCAAATATGAAATTTGACTAGGTTGTGCGTTTCACTAATATATTTTTTCTCTTGTTTTATTTTTATTTAGGTAAATTTTTATTAAAAAGAATAAAAAGATCATTGATTTTTTCAAGGATGTTTTCCTACAAGATTTTAAAATTTGAAGAAAATTGGAGAAGATTAGAGTATTAACTAATAATTCTTTTTGGATGTATAGATTTTGTAATAAATGATAACAGTATTTATATAGTTTTTGTGATAGGTGACAACAAAACAATATAACTTTTGAGATTACTGACAATAAAGGTCATGCTTAATTGGTTACTTTTGTAATTGGGTTTGAAAATTGAATGCTTATTTTCATGTTAATTATACTAATTGTTATTTGGATAGTTGGATTTAAATATGACTATGTTTGTAATTTTTATTTGGACAATTGTGACTTGTTGGATTAATTAAGTAATTTTATTATTTATTTTTTTATCCTTTACAATTTTCTATAATTTTATAAGTATATGTATATAATTGTTTTAAAAGTACAAACTGCAAATCTAGAGACAGGAGCATATATATTGAAAAATTTTAGATTTGGATATTTTTTCATTATCGATTTGGATTAATTAATTGAAAATACTAATTCGGTTATTTGGATAGTTGTGTTTTTTTAATAAAATCGAATATTATTGGATTCAGTTATTTTGGTTTTATATTAAATTTGGTTTGGATTGGATAATAGATTTGTGAAATTCGATTATGTTTGGATTGAGTTATTTGGTTTAGATTGGTTCGGATTAACCAATGCTCACCCCCCCCTAGGCACATGTATAAAATACACTCAATTGTTAAAAAATTAAGAATTTATTCACCAAATTGTTAACTTTTTTTATTTATATACCAAAATAGAAAATTTTATAAAATTCATACACCAAAATTGCAATTATCTCTTTATGATGTAAAACTTATTGGTTAATGCAAATGATAGAGTCAATTAAGTGATGGTTTGGTTGATTTTCTCACTTGTGTGAAAAATGAGAGGTTTTGAGTTTTAATCGTTTTAAATATTATTTTGGCTTCAGATATAAAAGCCTCCAATAAATTAATAATAAATAAATGACAGAGTGACAATTTTACCCCTCCATTAATTTAAAAACAGTGTCAATATGATTTTTAAAAAATAAAACCCGACAATAGTCAAAACCCACTTCCTTTTATCTATAATTTGTTTTTTCAAAATTACGCTCTATAATTTTTATTTTTTAGAAATTTTAAACTTAGTTCAAATTTGACATACTACATAATCTAATCCATCCTAATGCTAGGGACGAACATATTTAATCTTGTGGGACTGTTGTGGATTAGAAAACTCTTCTCATGCTAGACTCATTCCCATTCCTAGCTAATTGTAAATAATTAAATCACATTTTCAAACTTGTAAGGAGTAGATCAAAGTATTACGATTTTAATAAATAATCTCTATAAAGTCAGCAATTCGTGAAATAATAATTATGTAAAGAAATAATCACGAACTTTAAAATGAAATTAGTTTCGTATATTTTAAAAAATTATGTAATACTGTGAGAAAGAAAAAGAAAAAAAAATTATATTTTCAAACTAAAATTTAATTTGACATGTATCCATTGTATATATCTAAATGTTCTAGCACATGTATATAGTTCAACTCTCTTAATTTCTATCTTTGAAAATTGAAAATAATATGCCACCTGGTAAAAGAAGCAAAAGAATAGAAAGGTCTTAAACCAAACACAGTATTATGCTTCCTAGTAGAGAATACTTTGTCTCTAGCCCAAAGCCCACATATGCTTTCCTAAGTCCAAAGCCCAAAGCCCATTGATAAGTTCATTTGAATCCTATGCAGCCACGCCAACAGTTTCTCGCTTTCACCAAGTCGCCTGCCTGCCTGCCGCTGATCAGGGTTTTCGGTTAGTCTGTTTCTCCTTTGTGCCTCTGAAATCGAAACACTGTTATCTCTCGGAATGACGAAATTCAGAAAGTTAGGTCGACCCACTGGTCACCGTATGTCCATGCTCAGGTTATTGATTTACTGTCTCCTTGTCTCTCTGTTCTCCATCTAATCGTGCTTTACTTCCATTTCAATTTAGCATATTTATTTATAGGTATGTGGCTATTTAATTGTAGGACAATGGTCTCTCAATTGGTGAAGCATGAGCGCATTGAGACCACCGTTGCTAAGGTAGTTGCTTTTTTTTATTTCTTTTAAGTTCATTTTTAGGGGTTTTTCTAGGGTTTATGACAATTGATAAGTTTTGCTTGATTTTAGTTCTTGCTTGTTGCTTTTCCGGGAATGTGTTAATAGGTTTTTCCTTTTTCTTCTAGAGGCTAACAAGCAGGCTTGTAGGGTTACTTTGACCATAATTTTTTACTTCATTACGAGCAGAAGAAATAGAAAGCATGATTAATGAGTGAAATTTTTTAGGAAAAGTTGTAAACATGTTACACATATAACCTTATTTTATTTTATTTTGTTTTAAATATATGGTGGTCTCTTGTGTTTGCAATGCGTAGTATTTGGATTCTACTAAGATAACAAATCTGTACCATTGCAAATGGAAAGGACATTATACCTTAGTCAATACAAACAGCTTCCAGGCATATAACCGTTTCTACTTACACTAACCCTTGCAATCTCAAAAAAAAAAAAAAAAAAGAAGTGTTTTACTATAGAAGACTTTAAATTCAATTTGAGGGGAGGTCATCAAAGCACAGCTCTATGAGCAGTGATAACTTTTGTTTTTTAGATATATATTAATATGAGCCACCTAGAACTCTGCATGTCACTTTATTTAAGTAGTAGAAGTACAAGCTAAAAAAAAGCACATGGTTTAGTGATTTGGTTTTTATTTATATTTCGTTTTGGTGGTTTATGGAATTTTTTGTGATAAGTAATTTAACTGAGCACATTTGTTGTGTTTTCCATTTTGTAGGCAAAAGAGGTTCGACGACTCGCTGATAATATGGTGCAGCTTGGGAAAGAGGTGTGCATTAGAAATTAGTTGCTGCATGCTGCTCTTTCTGCTTTTAATGTTGTGTAGATGATTGAGGTTTAAGAATATGAATGCAAAGCTTGGATGAGTTTCTAGCATTTGGACTTATGTTTTTCCGAAGTGCTTTACTTTTGTACTAGTTTGTGATTTATATACTACTGCTACAGAAACTAAGCATTAATCCCAAAATAGTTTGGGTCAATTATCCTTTGTTCCATTCTGTCATGTTATAATTAATTCTGCACTAATGCCAAGAAAGAAGCTGTAGATCTTTTAAGCGAACTTCTCCCCATGTGATCCTAGGTCTACATCTTCTCTTTTTTAGACCATCCATTAATGCATGGATTAGAATTTTAATTTAGTTTTGGACATATTGGTTGTGTCCCAAGGATGCTGGAAAATTTTTCTGAATGGTTAAGGTTGGCAATCTATATAAACTTTTCACTGTATATATTTTTGCTACAGACATATCTCATTATCTTGCTATGGCTTTAGGATTCTTACATGTGTTGATATAAGTGGAAATATGCAAAATACGAGTGGCCTTGAGTTGAAAGTATTTTGCAATGCCAAAACAGAGTTTGCTGTCTCTCTAGCTTATTATTTCTTTTTATAGTTAATTTGTAAACTTGATGGTAACTGTCATTTAAGAACTTCTTGGCTCCTGTGCCTTTTCCCTCTTTATGCATTGCATTTTTTTTTCTCTAAGGCTGGTTCCTATTGTTTACTATTTGTGTAAGTTGTGTTCCTTTGGTGCTCCTATTGAATTTCTCAACAAAAGAAATAAAAACTTTAGCATATTGAAAGTAAATGGGAGTTCTCCATCATCATCATGACTTCATTTTATCTTGGGGGAAAAAAAATACAGGGTTCCCTTTGTGCTGCAAGGCGTGCGGCTGCTTTTGTGAGAGGGGATGATGTCATTCACAAGCTATTTACAGAACTTGCTTATCGTTACAAGTAAATTTCTGAGCCTGACTTTTTTTTTCCTTTGTCAATCCGTGTAAAAATTAAGTTTGGGTTTATAGGGATCGAGCAGGTGGTTACACAAGACTGCTACGAACTCGTATAAGAGTTGGTGATGCTGCACCAATGGCATACATTGAGTAAGATCTCTGTTCACTCTAAGTTGTTTATTTTGATTGAGAATTCCTTTTTCATACTGCCAGAGGATGATGAAGGCTTATTTGGCTTTCCTTTTTCCCTCCTCAAGCTAAATTCTTATGGTTCTTTTTTGAGGTTTGGTTTAGGCAAAGTTTTTATTTTCTGCATTTTATTTAGCATTAGCAACAGTTTGTGCAGTTAAAAGTAGTTTTTGTCATGCGCGAGATTTTTTTGCACACTCAGAAATGCAATCTGTAGCTTTAATTCTGTAGACCTACAGATTTTCTGCATTTTTTTTCTGGTTTTTCTTTTGTTGTTCTCTGTTGCTATAAATTTTAAATTTCAGTTTTACAATCTATTTCTTTTAACTTTATGTTTCTTAAGTTGGTTCATCTTGAAGATTGTTTTCGTAATGGTCATGAAGAATCATTTAAATTGGTTAATCTTACAATAGTTTGTCAAATAATAAATTCTAAAAATTAGGATTCATGAATAATAGAAAGAAGTATAGACAAATTGAGAGAAAACCATTTTGGCTAAGAAAAACTGGGCTGAGATGATGCTTGCCTTTAGCCTAAGAGAACTTGGAGGGTGTCCATTTCAGCCCTATTCTTGTACCTGGAAAATATACATTCGCTATTGAATATAATCTCAATGATTCCGAAATGAACACCGTGTGTGAAAAAATGCCTTATTGAAATCAAATGAGAATGCCTTTTTAAATATATTTTTTTAGTATCTGAAATCATAGATCAATATATATAGCATATATGCAAGTATACATGCGTATGCATGTTGCAATAAATAATTGAAAACACATTCTTCACTGATATATATGTGGATGTTCTATATATATTTAAAGTACGTTTCTAATTTGTCTTGTATCTGTATGATTTTGAATTTTTCCCATTTGTTCTTCCTTTCAAGTCTGGGGTTTACTATGTTTTTACTGGTTTGATATCAATTTAAACATTTAAACAGGTTTATCGATAGAGAAAATGAGCTTAGGCAGTCGAAACCACCGACTCCTCAACCACAACAAAGAGAACCTTTGGATCCCTGGGCAAGATCTCGGCTCAGCAAACAATTTGCACCTCCCAAGGACGAAAAGAGTTCTGAACCTGAGATATGATAGTCATCCACATTTTTTTCAAGTTTCTGATTTTAGTAACTTAAGATTTTGCAGTGTATCTGTATTCTGTACGTGATCAGGTTATTCCAGCATAGCAACATTTTGAGCTTTTTTTCCTTGAGAGACATGGATAAGCTATAATATATGATCATGCATTTGACAATAATGAGAAATAGCTAAGAACTCGAGGTGGCAATGACGTGGCTGTGACACCGGAATTCTTCCTTGCCTTCTTAAAGCTTCATTAGATAAAATGTCAGCCACATTGTAGCTTCGCGAAAGAGCTTCCAAATGCTGATCGCGCGTTGTCTTTCCGACAACACTAAACAAGAAGAGAGAATATTATGAAACCTTAAGAGAACTCGTCTGCTTTTCTTTAAGGATTTCAGACAGCCTTCGAATCGGTCTGCAACTAAACTTTCCCACGTTCCAAAAGACCAACCCCGCAACTCCCATTACTGTCTTTAAGAACACCATAAGCTGCTGGTCCTGAATTAACTCTAGAGAAAATTACTATTGTCTCTGACTGAGTTGATCAAATTAACAACTTCGTTTTTGTACTTCAATAAAATTATTATGATGTTTCTGACATTTAGTTCCGTCAGGCCGTAGTGTCCTTATTCAAACAGTGGCAATTTTTCATCAATTTTACATTAGAAAAAAGGGAAAAAAAAACAATACTAAAAGTTTATCGGCTATGGTGACGACAGTACTAAAAGTTTTTCTGGTAGTGAAAAAAATGAAAAAAACAAAATGGTGGATTTGAGATTATAAAACCGGCGGACTGTTCATGAACTATCTGAAAGTCAAAATGAAACCCATTAATTAATTATTTTATAAATGAGCAGCACTGAGGCTTCACACCGCAGTCTATTCTCTATCACAAACAACATAATATAATAATAAGTAAATATCATAATATATTGCATAACTTTTCATTTGTCAGTTAATGCATTTGTAGTTATTATTCCCTGTCTTTCAATCACAAACATTCACTTGAAACTGCGGTCTGAAAAGCAATATTATACAGCTTTAGTTAACTAACCTATACAATACTTGAGTTCACATATTTAATACTAATATGCCACCTTATATTTCTAATAATCACAATAATTATCGATTAAATGTGTTCTGTTTGGTCTTTTTATTTATAAAGTCTATCCATATAGCGCGTTTTAACTTCAATCCCAACATCTTTTATAAAATAAATAATAATGCACACAAATATTATGTACATAATGATCTATTTTACAATCCCCAATTTTGGAGTTAGTGATGTAATGTTATATATATATATATATATATATATATATATATATATATATATATATGTCATATTATGATTTATGAAACTTTATATTTAAAGTTAATGATATAATATTATCATCATAAGTATATAATAAAAAAGAAAAGTTTCAAAAATTTAAATTTAATGAACTGTCATATAAAACACCATTTGATTCTCGTACTGTCCGCATTATTTACAACTGTGGAACTCCAATAATTTACATTTTTCATTTATAGAAGTTACTAAAAACTATTCGTTTCTAGGAGTGAGTATTCGCTTGGTTAATTCAGTCCATTCAATTAATTCGGCCAATGTGATTTGGTGAATAAATATTTAATTAAAAGTTCGATTAAAGAAAATTAAATTTTAGATTATTAATTAAAAGTTAATTAAATCAAGTTAATCAAATTAATTGACTCTACATCATTTTGATTAAATAGATAATAAAATTAAAAATTAAAAATATTTTAATTTTTATTTTGATTAGCCGGTGATTAATAAGTTCGGTTAATTTTATTTCTGTTAAAATCAGTTAATCATAAATTTCAATTAAATTCGATCAGTTAATTAAATTTGCACTTGTTTTAACTTTAGTTTGATTAATGATCAAATTAATTCAGCCAAAATAATTCGGTTAAAAAATTAATTTGATTAAATTTAATTACATAAAAAAATTTCGATTAAAAATATTATTCAAATTGACCGTAATCTATTTCAATTTTATGAACATATCAAATCTATTTCCAAACTTCGTTGCATGTTGAGTAATCTGAAAAATATTTAAGGCAGAGTTGAATGTTTAAACTCAATGAATAAAGTTAGTTAACTCTATCACCTTAGATAATTGTATAGAATGATATCATACATCAGTTTAGCCCTCAAGCCATTTGTAAACGAGCAAGTAGGTGTAATTCACACATTCAGAATCACAAGCATTTCAAGTTCAACCAGTCACAGTCACAGTAAGTGGTGACCGGTGTGCAGCGTCACCAGGTGAAAAGACTAGACATCCAAACATTCTTTTCAACCAATATCCATACCACAATTCATCTTATGGTGCCTATCATTTATACTCCGGAAGCCTTCGAGCCATCCCATTTTATTATTTTTTATCTCATATTTTGTTTTTTCAACATCAACGATGCACATCGGGCCGTGGAATATACAAAGGAAAGGAGGTGTCACTCTCCCACTTACGATCAATTTCCATCATGGTGACTCAACGGTATTCCAATTCTGCAACTCAATCACCCCATTTACCCTTGGATGGTAACTCTATATGCATGCATGTGACAATATGTATATAAATAATCGTGTATACATGAATATAACATGCTTGGGTGATGCAAATTATTTAACAGTGTCACTTGGTGTATATATTGCTCACATCCTCGAGGTTGTCTCTATCATTCCTAAAATAATTGAGAACAAGGAACTCTTGAATTCTATTTATTTTTTAGCCTCATTCTAACTTAATTCATTATATATTTTTAAATTACTAAAATTAAAAATAAAATTTCATTTGACTTATTTTACCCATCGAAATTTAATAAATTTCGTTAGGCCTCTAAAAAATCCTCTCCAACTCTAATTATAAGAACAGGAGGGATGAAATTATATTTATAAATAAATATATGGGACGAAACAAATATTCATACAAAAGTCACAAAAGAGTAACATAAGGACATATATGGTAAAAATCCAAATAAACAATAATTGACGAGTTTGACGTCATATTGACATTATAGATTTCTAAGAGTAATATTCACGTGGTACTATTTTCGATTCATAATACTTGTCACATTTGATGAAATAATTTTTTTCAAAATACCTGCAGTTTCAACGCTTAATAAATATTTTTCATGTTTACTCTTGATATAGTAATTATCACTTCAATTTAATAATTTTTTTAGAGAATTAATATTAAATAAAAAATAATATAATTTATTTATTTAATAATATAATATATTTTAAATATTTTCTTAAACGACGTGAAATTTTAAATATTAACGCCATAAATAGGATGAATCCGAGGTAGGACTAATCATTTAAGAGGAGGTATGACATTTCATGTACTTGATATATAGAAAGAAAAAACAAGATCAATCATTCAAAACCTGACGTTGGTGGGGGAAAATATGTGTTGTCATTTTCTGTGAATGGAAAAAGGCATCCAAATACATGAACAAATGAAAAGAAAGCTTTAAGAAGAAGTTTTTTTTTTGGTTTTTGGTCGAGAGTCGGTTGCTGTTCCTTGTTTTGTGCCACCTGTTTTCAGAACACCCACCGGTTTCGTTTCTTCTTGTGTTGTAATTTTCCATTTTTGTTTGTGGCCCAAGCTACGTCAGTTGTGGATATGCTTCAATTTCTTGAGCAATCCAATTAATAGATTCATATACCTTATCATACCCCACCGTTCTTGTCCTTCCTTTTTAACATAATTTATATTTGCTTTTCTTTTTTCTTTTTCATTTTTCATTTGCTTCCTCCATTTTGAAATCATTGATTTTGGTTTTTGAAAAAGATAGAACTGGTTTTGAAATGTTCATATGTTATTCTGTAATTATAGATTTCACAAGTGTAACTCTAAGAGAAAGTGACTTTAGGCTTTAATGATTAATAGCAATTTGCTCGTAACCTAAATAAATAAATAAAGAATAGAATAAAATCAATAGAGATCAATCATATTCTATTTAAAAAGTAATGTTAAAAGCATGGTCTCTAATTCTATTTAAAAGGAAAAAATTAACATTTTTGGCAAATCCAGATGCCAAAAACAGGTATGAACAATAGAAAAAAAAATCAAATGTACTTTAAGAACATACTACCTTGAGAATTTTTCCAAACCATTGAAACTGAGTTTCGATTAAGCAAATTCTGACGCAGAGCTTGAAGTAAACGAAAATGTGAAAAGAAAGAAAAGCTATTTTCTCAGATGTAAACCTAGACTTTCCTATAGAAAGAGCCTCCGAGAAAGCGCGGCTACTATGAGTCTATGAGACGGTGTCCTAAGACTGTCATATGAATTCTCTCCGTCATTTTCATTGAGATGTACGATTAATGTTGCACTGTGTATTCGAAACAAGTGAGAGTAGCTGAACTATTGCTATGATTGGTGAAGACATCAATGGTGAATTGGACCAATATGTTTAACGTAAAGATACTATTGTCCAATAGTCTTATTTCTTTGCCATATATTACCATGCGCGTAAACTACGAATTGTTCGTTATTTTGGAAGGGACATAATATGAGCGAATTCCAATTTTAGATACATAGTGTCTCTCTTGCAAAATTTGAGATATTATCAGATTTTTTACAAAACTTTTTGTGGATAAATTAATGCAAGATTGGCTCGATTTGTATGCTTGTTATTTTAATTATTTTCTTTTTTTTTTTATAACCAGAAATTTAACTCATTAGAACCGTAGAGAGTAAGAATTAGATCACCAAAGTACTCTTTCCGGATATCAAAAGTGTATCGAACTCGAGTTCTCATCTTTACGGAGTCAAATTGAAATCGTTAACCATCTCAACCAATAACTTATTAATTGTAACTTGTAATTAGTTTACTTTCAAAATGTAAAACAACTACTTTGCACTGTAATTTTATTCTAAATTACACTAATTTAACATTGCTTGAGCAAAATCATTATACTAGTTGTCATCATCTCTGGCTCGAATTGAATAGAAAATTAAGCTTTTACGCTTATCAATAAGGAAGCAAATATTATTTGGTAGATGAACTTTGCCTCAGTACAAAAAGGAGATACTCTGCCAAGCAGTTATTCTATTCAAGAAAAGGGTAAAAGAAAAAGAGAAAAAAAGAAAACAAAATTGGAGAATCACTGGCTACCAAAATTAGTGGGCAAAAATGTTCACCAACAATTTATGCCCATGTTAGAGAACTGAGTAGACAAGGCAGATCCCAAATCCTTTCTCTTAGTCTTAACCAAAGGAGGTGTCCAAATGTTATTAAGACCACCACCTTTATTAGCTTCTCTACTTTCTTTGGTGCAGCCAATATCATTGGAAGCATTTGTTTTGAGCCATTTTGACTGCATGTAATTACTGGACCTCCAGGGAGGTACATGAAGCCCTCTTTCTTTAAGGGACTGCTTGGCAGCTGAGCAAAGTAAAGAGATTATCTTATTGAGTTTTTCTTCACTTCCAACAAAAAATGATGGAACTATGTCTGTTAGTTCTTTGTAGGATTTTGTTGGTCTTGCCAATTCAAATTGAGATTTGAAGTCTATATCCACTATCAACCTCTTCTTGCTGCCTTTCTCATCTTTCAGTATAATCTCAATGTACTCATAATCACCTGTTATATTTCCATTAAAAACAAAACTTAGTCAATTCCACCCAAATAAAGAAAATCAACAAAATCACTGAAAATACTTGCAAGAAAGAAAGCGAGAAGCACCAGCAGGGCATCCCAAGGAAGTAAGCCATGAAGTTTGACAAATAGAAGCATTCAAGCCATCCATTTTGAGTTTCATAACAAGCCACTTCTTCAAACTAGATGTCCTTTCAGCTTCTTTTTGGCTTTTCATATGCTTCAGTACACTCTGAAGAACCTTATCTTCTGCTTCTGTCATTTTTTCAAGAATTTCCTAACCAAAACAAAAATACAACAAATTGAGATTGGCCTAATCAATTAACCAATACGAAAATATAAAAGAATATATAGATAAAGAAAGTACCTGTAAAGTGAAATATGTGACTTCATGATGAAGAGAAAGGCAGTTGGAGGAATCAGGGAAAATGGGCAGTGGAGAAGATCCTGTTTCAATGAAGTCATGTACCATCTGAACCAGCCTTTCTTCTTCTAAGCTACCCATATAGAGGAAAACAGGAGATTTTGAAATTGGGTTTTCTATAAACTGTAGAAGAGAGCAATGGATTCTTGTGTTGTGTGTGATGCAGATGTAATATAGATGGAGATGGCGGTGGAGTCTACAGATTTGTTTTTGATGGCATTAAGGTAGATACCAATACCATGGTAAATATATGGGTATTAATTAAATATAATTATTATAACAAAGAAGGATATCCCTTATCTTTGGATTTGTTTGAAAGACCAACAGAGTGACATTAAAATGTTGTCATTATCTAGTTATACTGTTCCAGAGTCTAAAGTTTCTTTCTTCAAACATAGGAAGCTCCACCTTGGAATTTGGATTCCGGTTCAACATTAACAGTAACACAACGTTTGGCTTTTCAATTATTACTGTTGGAATTTGAATTTCTTTTCTCTCTCTTTCCTTTTCTTTTTTTTATGCTATCTATTACGTATGGGTTAATTTTACTCATAGTTCCTGAATTTATACCTATTTCTTTTTATTGTTCCAAACCTTCAAAACATCCCCAGAAAATGAATATCTTTTAAAAAACATAACAGTAAAATCTAAAAGTCATTTAACCAGTTAAATTTTACGAGCTTGCCCAGGTGGAACATCAAATCAGTGAAATCTTGCCACATAACACACGCCGCATAAACAATGCTGTAAAAAAAAAAAAGTGGGCCCCACACGCATCTGGCCTTTCTCTCTCCTCACCTTTCTCTCTCTGTCGGGCGAACTAGAGGCCCAGAGCAGCCATCGTAGCCATCTCCAGCCACTGCAAGTAGCTGGTCCGACCAGCCTCAGTCGCTCTGCCTCCAACCACCTCTGCTCCTCCGTACGGTCCAGTTCCGGCGACTTCAATCGCTGGGCTCTTCAATCCAGCGATAGAGAGAAGGCTGAGAAGGGCAACAGAGAGAAGGGTGAGGAGAGAGAAAGGCTAGATGTATGTGGGGCCCACTTTTTTTTTTTCCTTACACCATTGCTTATGTGGCGTGTGTTATGTGGCAGGATTTCATTGATTTGACATTCTAGCTATGCAAGCCGATAAAATTTGACCACTTAAGTGAATTTTAGATTTTCCTGTTATATTTTTTAAAAGATATTTATTTTCTTAGGACGTTTTGAAAGTTAGAGATGATAAAGGAAAATTGGTATAAGTTTAGGGACTATGAGTAAAATTAAGCCATTATGTATGTGAACTTCCCTGTCTTGATTAATTCTAATTTTTACCCGAAAGCCCGTGAATAAGTAAAGCGCTTTTTTCTGAGCGTTTAAGGAGATTTCATATATAAAATTTTAACTCTGAATCGCTATTTAAAAAAGAAAAATCCGTATTTTACTATTGTACTCCTTAGAAGTACAACATATGATTTCTTAATAAATAGACATATAATTTTCTTATATTTTAATATTTTAAAATTCACATTAGATAATAATACTATGTTGTACATAAATTATTCTATCTAATTTATTAAAAATATTTTGTTTCATTTTCTTTTTGCAAAATTATTCCTTAACTCTCTTTTAATGTACAGATAAATGATAAATTTAGTGTAAGAATGAAAAACTTTTTTAATTGGGTATCTAAACCTTTTAAAACTTGTAATCAAATGTTAATTGATGAATTGGACACTAAAAATACGAATCAGCACACACCGAGTCCCATTTGATTCTAGTCACACATTGATGTGGCATGACACATTATCAGTGACCGGTTAAAGTGAAGATATGGCAAATGTTAGAAATTACCTATTTGCCCTCACTTTCAACTTCTTTCATCTTCCCATTGTTAAAATAACCAAAGAGTATACACAGAGATTTCTCCCTGTATAAGAGAGGTAAAAACAATAGAGGCCTTTTAACAAACAAGTTATAGGCACAAAATATAATTTGGTAGAACAGGATTGATAGATGAACTCCTTAAATATAAGAAAAAATAACAATGAATAATACAAAAAATCAGGAGCATTATTAACAAAAATGATTTCCCTAACAGTCCACAATGGCTGAAAAATAGGGATATTATTCTAACAAAAATTTGACAAATTCTAACATATTTCAGCATTACCTCTAACACTCCCCCTTAATGCTGAAACTCTTAACTCCAATTAATTCTCTGAAATAAGTAAACTTATCAAACAGCAACGGCTTCATTTTGTTATGGAGTAGAACTGGCTGTCAATTGTCTTTGAATACCACATTCTTCACAAAAACTTTCAAAGTCTTTAGATAGAAACTCTCCACCACGGTCTGTTCTTAGAATTCTTATGGAGTGCTCACTTTGTTTTTCAACAAGAGCTTTGAACTTCTTAATTACAGAAAAAGATTCTGATTTTTGTTTGAGGAAGTAAACCCTCGACATTCGACTAAAATCATCGACAAGAACTAAGAAATACGTGTTGTCATTCAATGAGAGAGTCTTCATAGGTCTGCAAATGTCAGCATGGATTAATTCTGCAGGTCTTGAAGCTCTTTTAGCTTTCCCACTTAGAAAGGGATCACGGTGATGCTTCCCAATAATACACCCTTCACACACACTATCAACAAATTGAATCTTTGGCAACCCCTCTACTAGCTCTTGACCTGCCAATTGTTCTAGACTTTTAAAATTAAAATGCCCAAATCAATGATGCCACAACCAATTATTATCATCCAAAGTCGCTTTGAAGGCATGTTGTGAGCCATCAAGATGAAGAGAAAATAAGTTATTGCTAGAAAGTGGAGCTTTCATTAACATATCCAGCTTCCTAAAATAAAAAAAAAAAAACAGTACAGGACATGTCCTCAAAATTAAGTGAATAGCCCTCTCTAACAAATTGACCCACACTTAATAAATTTGAATCAAGGTCAGGAACATATTGAGCATTTTTAATGCATTTGTTAAAATCAGAGTCAATTTTCACATCACCTCTTTCACGTACTTTAAGAATCCTTCTATCTCCCATTTTCACCGTGGTTTGAAATGATCTATCAAGATTGATGAAATCCTCTAATTTCGCTGTCATATGGTAGCTACATCCACTGCCAAAGAACCAAACATTTGGTGGAGAGGATGTTGAAGAATTTCCAGTAAAAAATAAGCTTTCATTGTCGTCATTTGAATCTTGTTCAGCCAGTTTTGCATGATTCTCCGAACTTGAATTTTTTTTTCTTTCTCATGTCTTTCCTTCATCCTGCAATATTTTTCACTATGACCAAGTTTACCACAATAAAAACACTGAAATTTTTTAGGTTCACCATTATTCACTTATGCTCTTGGATTTTGATATCGAACACCAGAACGTCCGCCGCCTCTACCATTATACCTTTCACAACTAAAGCCGCTTCTACCATTGTTGCTGGACTCATTGTTGCTATTGGAATTATTGTTAGGTAGCTACAACTAGGTGAAAAAAGCATTCTCAATCCCACTGAGATCGTCGTATCGCTTCAATCTATCTTCATGAGAATATAAAGATCCCATGAGTTCATCGACAGTGAAATCACTTAAGACATTTGCTTCTTCTATGGCTACCACTATGTGTTCATATTTTCGAGGCAAACTTCTCAAAATCTTCTCAACCACTTTTTGCTCGGTCACATCATCTTCGAATCTCCGCATCTGGTTGACAATCGTAGACAGCTTAATGGAATAAGCTTCAAGAGACTCATTTTCTTTCATGAAAGCACCTTCAAAATTTCTTCGGAGTGTTTACAATTTGACAGTTAATACCTTTGAGTTGCCTTGATAATGTTTCTGAAGCACATCCCAGGCTTCCTTCGCTTTTGTAGCTGCTTCAATGCGAGGCAAAATAGTTTCATCAACAGCCTGCTGAATAAAAAAAAGAGCCTTTGCATCTTTCTTACGAACCTTAGGTGAAATGTCGATTCATCATGGCCTTTCTCAACAAACTCCCATAAATCTTGAGAGATGAAGAGAGTCTTCATTTTGGTGCTCTAAGCTTCATACCTATGTCCTTTGAAGATAGGAATTGCTGGAATAGAAGGATTGATACTATTGTTAGCCATAAAGGCTTTGATACCACATGTTAAAATAACCAAAGAGTATACATAGAGACTTCTCCCTGTAGAAGAGAGGTAAAAATAATAGAGACTTTTTAACAAACAAGTTATAAGCACAAAATATAATTTGGTAGAACAGGTACTTTTTATTGATAGATGAGCTCCTTAAATACAAGAAAAAATAACAATGAACAAGCCAGAAAATCAGGAGCATTATTAACAGAAATGATTTCCCTAACAGTCCACAATGGCTGAAAAATAGGGATATTATTCTAACAGAAATTTGACAAATTATAACATATTTCAGCATTACCTCTAACACCCACAATCCAACATCGCCAACAACGAGGGCGACGTGATTTTTTAGGACTTTATCTATGATTTCTTTAAGCGAAATCACTAGCAAAGAAGAAATCTTAATTGTATAAAAAAGGAGAAGGAAGCAAAGAACTTCGATTCTAAAGATTTCAACGGCCTCTGAACCTCATTCTTTCCCTTTCTCTCTTACAAAATTAGTGTCAGAATTGCAAGGTAAGATAGTTGAAAGTTGAAATTCAGTGAGCTTCTCTTCCACCAAATGTTCTATTCCTTTTTATTGTTTATTTGTTTGTTTTTGTATATTTCTCGCTTGTACTATCTTTCTATCTGGGGATGTTACTATGAATTTTTCATATTGATGGAACCTTTGGTGACTATGAGTGCGGCAGAGCTTTATCCTCAAAGAACCATATATGCATCGTTGGTGGTATTATTCAAAACTCTAGCTAAGTCTGAGTAAGAGATTCGGTTTCGCACCTTCTGCGTTATTATTCATTTATCTCTTTTTATTGTTCCTCTTCTTCTCCTTCATAATTCTTTTTTATTTCTTCTATACTTTTCTTTCTTTCTTTTTTCTCTTTATTTCCTTTTATCCTATATTTGTGATTAGTGGACCTATAAACATATCTAATTCAATAGAAATGTTGAAGTGTTACATTCTTGAAAATCATTTTGTTTTTCTCTTTTTAGGTTCATTAATTTTTGAAATCAAAGCACTTTGTATGAAAGTAATTTAATTCTGAATTTGTTGTTTTAGCTGAAAATTTTGTTTCTTTTGACTTAGTTGTGAATTAAAGTGAAATTTCATTGTTCCCAAATTGAGAATTTTGATTTGAAAGGTTTTATTTCTTTTGCTTTTTATGAGGATTGTTGGTTTGATTTAGATAAATTAACTTTTGCAATTCAGACATTCTCTATTTGGTGATGAGTTTCATTTCTTCCCATTGAAACCAAATACAAACAATCTTTTTTGGAATTTTCCACTTATGTTTCAATAGAAACAATCTTTTTTAGTTTCTTTATTCTCTCTTTTGATTTATATTGCAAAAACTTAATAATTTCTTCATAATTCACATCACAAAAAACTTCATAAATTGGAATGCATAAGTTCTTTTTAAATTTTAAAAGTATTACAGTTGTGCCCAATTGAAACTTAGGACAAAAGGGTAATTTTTTTAATTTTGCCACGTCATTTATCACTTTTAACCAATCGATGACATGTTAGCGTGTTATTAGGCTGAAGTTCGATCCACAGTATGGTGATTCATACTTCCGGTGTTCAATTCACTGCCTAATTAAACTTTAAAAATGACTCTAGCCGCCATCTAATTATTTTCTTTTCTCCCTAACCACCTAAGAGAGAAAGAGATGAAGGAAGGTTAAATGAGGATGGGGATGGGGATTGCGTTCAATGTATTAGATGAGAAAAAATTTATGGATAGTTAATTCATATTATTAGACTCTAATTATAATTGTAATAATTATATTTATAACACTATTATAATTCGAACTTCGATAATTAAGTATTAAAATAGTTACAATTATAATCTTTATGTATATATATAATTCATGTTGAATAAGTAAATATATTTTAATACTAGGTATTACATATTTATTAATTATTATTATACTAGATATGATTATAATATTAGTTTCTAATTTTCAGAAAAAAAAGATATGATTATAATTTCAAGTCAAATAATTATAATAAGAGTCTTACTCATAACCATAATGAGAAAAGCGATAAGAATAAATACATATATAAATCATTGAAAATCAAATTCAAAATTTTTTCTATGATAGTATACTAAAATAAAATAAAAAAATAAAAGTAAAAATTAGTATCTCAGCCATTAATGACAATAAAGTGAGAAATTTTAGATATAGCAATAGCAAAGAAACTATTAATAGTAGAGAGTTTTCAATGAATTATTGATAATAAAAGCAAATAAATTCTTTAATAATAGTCAAAGAAAATATAATTATTTAATAGATTAAATAAAAATTATTCTATTAATTTGTATATAAAGAAATTTAAGATTATATTATTGCAAGAAGAAAATATGATTGCAAATTCAATAGTTCTGAATCAGTAAAGCTTGATATAATAATTCTTAATAGTTAAAAGCAAAAAAAATTCGTGATAGTTAAAAATAATAAATTTTTTATAGTCAAAACTCTAAAGCAATTAAGACCAAACATATATATATTGGTATGATAGGACAAAATCCTAATTAGAATAGAGTTAAATGATAGATTCCTAATTAAACTGAGATTAAATTTATATTATTAATATAATAAAAGTAGTAAATTGATATCATAATTAGAATAGATTCAAATTTCAAATTAAAATAAAATAAAATTTATAATATTAGTAAAAAAAAGCGACTGGATTCATAAATTTAATATCTTATATTATAATATATTTAAATTATAAGATTTTAAATCATAGTATATTAGTACTTTTATATATATAGAAATTTCAAAAATTTCCTAATTAGAATAAGATCAAAATATTTTTAGTGATATTTTAATTAATCAACCAATAAAATACTAATAAAATTAAGAATTTTTAAATTAAATAAGACTAAATTATTCTTCAATCAACCAATAAAATTAAAAGTTTGTATGGGCATTTTAAGAATCCAATGTTCTCTCTGTCACACTTATATATATAATTTGAAATTTCTATGTATGCAAAAAATTAAGATTTATTATATTATAATTTGACTATTGAAATTTTCATGCCTATTTTATTTTCATCGAAATATTTGAAACTAAAAAAATAAAAAATAGACGATATTATGTTAAGAAATTCAATTCGAATAAAATTTAAATTTTATTAATAAAATATAAAATAAAAGATTGAAAGAAAAAGAGAAAAGAAAGTGCAACTATACAAAAAATGTGGCAAAGAAGAGATGTACACAGAAAAAATAGGTTCTAAATTTTATTTATAACATTAGTAACCAGCTCTCAGCAAAAGAAGAAAAAAAACCAATTCATGTTATAATTTTAAAAATGGACAAACATTTCGTTACTAACACGTTTATAGAACCCTTTATCAACTCTTTGGAACGGAAATATAATGAAACAATATTGATTAATTAATAGAAAAAATATGATTAAGAAAACTAATATAATCAATCTAATTAAAAATTATTATATAATTTCAATCCATAAATAAAATTAAAACTTTCCTACTTAGAGAATCCATCCCTTGAAGATATTTCATAATAATATTATTCAGCAGGTAAAACCTGGAAGCTTATAATCATTCATAATTACAATTAATCTATAAATTTATAAATTTAAATTATAAAAATTATTCTATTAATTTATAGAAAGAGAGAGTTAAGGTTATATTTACTGTAAGAAGCAGAGATGATTGCAAACTGAATAATTTCAAATTAGCAAAAATTTTATGTAGTAATACTTAATAATCAAAAGCAATTAAAACTGGTGTTCTTAGAATCGAATCAATCAGTGAACTGGTGAAAGTAGGGGTTCACCAAACCGGAGGGTTTGACCGGATTCAATACGGTTGAACCGAATATTTATGTATAATATTTTTAAATATATTTATTAAATAAAATTGAAAATATAAGTTAAAAAAAAGATTTGAACTTAAATAAAAAATTTTTCAAATTTGAATTTTACAAAAAAAATAAATAATTAATAAATAATTTAAAAAAATAAAATATTGTCACGACCCAAAACCGTGGGCCGGACCGGCACTAGGACCTAGGTAAGCTTAAGGCACCCGAGGCCCGTAGTAAGCCTAAACTATCACAATCCATCCCTATTTTCATTTGACTATCAGAATAGTAAGCCCATATTATG
>CANUEX010012391.1:0-16828 GCA_948099535.1 Jatropha multifida
AAGGTGTTAAAATCAGAGATTAGGCTTGCTACAGACCTTGGTGGCCTTAAGCTTTCGCAGGCCCTAGTGTCGGTCCGGCCCATGGAAACGGGTCGTGACAAAGTTGGTATCAGAGCATAAGATTTGGGATTTAGAAATATAGCTGCGGATTATTAGGGTTCATTCATTGTTTAATTTGGTTTTTCTTTGCTTCCCTATCAATAAAGTCTTGCTAATGTAGATATAATAGGAAAGTAAATAATTGGAAGCTAGGTACTTATGTGTATTAAAAGGTACAATGATTAAAGGTAATGTGTGACATAAAATATAATAAATTAAGTTTAAATTGACTTGAGGTTATATAGCTAGTAAACTTGTATGACTGTGCAATAATGTGTGGTGTAAATATTGTGATAAAGTCATGATTAAGGGTGTTTTTAATAATATTGGTAGAAAGATATTGATGTAACTATTAGGTTAAAAGAAAAATTTTTGAATGAGAATTTGATGATCAGAAAACATTAAGAATAGATAATGCCTGCATTAAAGTTTATGTTGTTGATTACAAAAAGATTATTAAATATTCTTATAGTAAATTAATTGGTGTAATATTTAAAATAGTTATTTATGAGACATGAAGGGTTTGTGGAGTTATATGGAGTTGTTATGTAACAACCACCGCCCAATCCCAAAGAGCCAGACGGCGGATGCCACATTCGGTGCTGGAGCACCGTCTTATGTCACTCACTAACTCTAAATCAAATATTAGACGTGGTTAGATTTTCATAAGGAGGCAAGTAATTAAAAATTTTAAAATAATAAAATAAAGTTTAAGGAAATTCCTACGAAAATTTCGTAAGAGGTTCCCCTAAAAATTTACTTGCCACACAAAGAAAATGCACACACTTCCAATATAATTCCCCCAAACCCCAAAACTCCAATTCAGTACAACAAGTTACAAACACTTCTAAAAGGTTGCAAATGTTTACGTAAGTTCCAACATACCAATACACCATTCATTCAAGAATATATAAATACATGATTCCATTCATACACCACAAATAAAATCAAATAATATTACTTAAATATCCATAAATCTCATTATTTACATTCTCAATATCTACATCTCCAATACTTTTTGAAAAAATATTATACATACCATAATTTACATTAATATATACATATCCTATCAAAAAGTTAGACTCCTACTCTGATGCTGTCTCTTTGGTCTTAGCGTAGCACCCACAGCTCACAACCTCCGCGTGATAAAAATCAACGTGCTGAGTGAAAGACTCAGTGGTGCTAAATAATTATAGATTAAAATAATCAAGAAAGTTCCAAATAATAAATCACATATATCTTGAAAATACTTAAACCAGAATATATATTAAGCACTGAAAACTTGCTAATAAAATCCTATATTTCAAAAACTATAAAGAAATTCACACCTTAGAAGTTTATTCCAAACTCAAAATAAATAAGAAATATCACATATACCAATATATATATTTTCGGTTTCTTGATGACAAAATACAAATCTATTTTTTTCTGACGAAATACAAATTTATAAGAAATACAAATCTCATACCGAATGAATATAAGTAGATTTGATCGTGGCCTGTGAAAATGCCACCCACCAATCATACAATCGTGGCCTGTGGAAACGCTACCGTGGCCTATGGAAGCACCACCCACCAATGACACAATCGTGGCCTATTAAAGAACCACTGTGGCCTGTGCAAGTACTACCATAAATAATAAGCGTGTCCGCCTATTTATAAGGGCTGATAACCCTAGCATATGATCATAACTCCACCAAACAGAACGGGCTGATAACCTGAGCATGCTCACATATCGCAATACATCTCATCATACCACATGTAAATCATGTATAGTAGAGCCCAAAATAAATGCATTCTTCCACAAATAGTCCCATTTCTCATTCACCATTTCTTATCCAAAAAAATTTTAAAATTAACACTTATTACTTATACATAAATCCTTTGTAAAATATCTCATAACTTAACATATTTCTCACAAAATTTCATAAACATACAACTTACTAAAATTATCACATTCTCCTTTTTATTCATACTTAATAAATTCAATTAGACATATTCAAAATATATATATATATATATATATATATATATATATACTTAATATAGTATAAAAGTACTTAAATCAAGAAATTTCCAGCATTTTCGTAAATTTGACTTTTGTTGGGTTTTCAGGGTATAACTGAAGTTATAGGAATTCAAATTGAGTGAAACTTATTCATTAGAAGGATGAGATAAAATGACACAAATATCATGAAGGGACCATAGTCCAGATCATTTTCTAAGAGGGTGAAAGAAACCCAAGAACACAGACCAACAATCCAAACACGATTTAGCACAACCAGTTTTGGTGTAAAAATCATAAGTTGAGCTATAGGTATTCAAATTAGACACAAGAGGATGATTTAGAAAGATAATAAGTAGAAATACAACTGTTATGAAGAACATAAGACATTATCTTGCCATTTTAGTGGCCAAAATGGACAATCAATTCGGATATACAAGTGAGACACCATAACAGAACCAGTTTTGGTATTTAAATCATAAGTTGAACTAAAAGTATTAGAATTGAACAAAAGAGGATGTTTTGGAAATATAAGAAATAGAGATACAACTTTCATGAAGAAGTCAGAAACAAATGGAAATTATAAAAGGGTCAAAAATGACTTCCAGTCCCACCCAGGTACACCTCTAACATCAAAATCCATCAATTTAACCAAAACATACAAAGTTCTCAAAATTCATTCAAAAACCTAAAATTGAAAACTTATGAAGATGAAAGGGGAATGAGAATATTATTGCACTAACCTTAAAATGAAGCTTGAAGGAGCTTATAAAGCTCTTCTCTCAAGTTTTTTCCTTTCCTTTGAGAGAGAGTTCACCAACCTCTTCAAGTAGAAAAAATTCTCATTAAACTTAAAATTTAACATTGGAAATGAAAGGAGCATGACTTAATGCATTAATTTCATATCTAATCTTAGAATTCTATCTAATAAATCACAAAATCCAAAAATCACAACTTACCTCTTCAATGGCAACTTCAATTCTCTAGCTTAGGAACTCCAAATTTTAGCTTCTACTACTTAATTCTTAAAGTTTAATCTCAATTCTATGGTTTAATTAGGTTATTTGGTGTCAATTAGTGGTAAGAAAATGAAATAAAAATGAAAGAAGAGGAGAGGAAGAAGTGGTGTGGAGAAGATGGAGATGGAGAAAGAGAAAGTGTTGCTTGGTTAAGTTGCAAAGTCAAACTTTGCTTCCTCTCTTTATGCTAAATCAAGGTCCATGATCAAGCCCTAAGTAATCTCATCCAATGGATTTAAATATTCCTCAAATAATTCTGTTTCAAATATTGTTTAACTCCACAAATTAATTAAATTAACTCCACAAAAATAATTAATCATTTATTCCTTAACATACTATACTAAAAATAATATTCATTAGTTGTCGCAATTCTCCAAAAATATTCATGAAATATTTTCTACCCACCTAAATCATGCAAACATGCTCCAAAAATATTAAATAACATATTGGACACATTTAGTAATTTTTTCGGACCGAAATAATACCAAGTCCAGGACCGATGGTACTATTCATAGACCGTTAAATCACTATTAATGACACTGAAAGACTTTGAAAAATGGACTATTACACGTTACAATTTTGAGAGTATCATAAGATCTGACAAGTGATGCTTAATGTTATTATGAAGTCCTTTGAATAAATGAGCAAGTGGGTACAGTGTACATATGTAGCATTTGCATGATCTTATTGTTACATATATTCATTCTGTGTGTAATAAGGTTTGGATTATATGATGATATGCAACTCTCTTTTTGGAGAATGCTTGCAAATATGAATGCATGTTGTATATGATTTGGTTATGTAGGGTTGTTTATTGAACCTTAGAACGTAACCTTGATTTTTTTTTATTTAATCTTGGGGATTTATTAATAGTTGGAATAAGAAATCTTATATGTAATTCTTATAGAGGATTAAAGAGAAAGTTTTAAGGATCTATATAGCTTAGATGAATGATGAAGTAATATTGTAGGAATTTCCTTAAATATTATTTTTAAATTTTAATTATGGAAACTTAACCACTTCTAATATTATTTTTCGTAGGAATTTTCTTAAATATTATTTTTAAATTTTAATTACTTGCCTCCTTATGAAAACTTAGCCACTTCTAATATATGTTCTAGAGTAATAAGTGAGATAAGATGGTGCTTCGGCATTGAATGTAGCATCTGTCGTCTGGTCCTCTAGGATTGGGCGGCGGGTGTTACAATAGAGCTTGGAAATCGAGAACACACTAGAGAAGAGAAGACTCGATTTGTAATTATAGACATGTTATTTCCTTACAATGCAATCCTAGGCTGCCCATTACTATACACCCTCGACACCCGCACATTAATCATGTACCTTATTATGAAATTTTATTCTAACTCAGGTGATGTGGTGTTAGTTAGGGACAACTAGAAGGTGGCCAAAGAGGCCTACATGGTAGCTCTTAAGGGAGTGCAACTCGCCCTTCCTCTTCAAATGGTGCTTGACATCGATATTGCGAATCTAGACTTGATGCAAGAATCAACACCACTCGCCAAACCTTTTGACATACTAAGGGATAGAACTGAGCTAAATCTAAAACTAGAAGGCAAGCTATCAAACATCACTATCGAGGAGAACCATAAACTTAAAGTAGGGGCTGATTTGCTAAGGACAATGCTAGCCTCCGTAGAAGAAGTCTTCAAGAGAAATAAATAAATAAAACTGTGTGGACAACAACTGATATCAAATGAATCAACTCTGACACAATTAGTCACAAACTTAATATCAACCTAAGCACCAAGCTAGTAAAACAAAAAGGAAGGAATCATGCACCTATAAAAAAAAAAGGAAAAAGCAGCAAAAATTCACAAACTTATTAATATAGGATTTGTTAAAGAGATTCATTGCCTCGAATGGCTAGTGAACATGGTCCTAGTCCTAAAGCTAGACGATAAATGTTGCCTCTATGTCGATTTCACAAATCTAAAAAAAGCATGCCCCAAAGATCCATATCCACTATTGAACATCGTTAGTCGACTCCACTATAGGGTATGAGATGTATAGCTTTATGGAAGCAACAGCAGGATACCACCGGATTAAAATGAACAAGCTCTATAAGGAGAATACCACCTTTATCATCGACCACAGTGTATACTGCTATAAGTTAAAGGCATTCGGGTTCAAAAATTGTAATACCTCAAAATTTTTATCTCAAAATGGTATTATTTGGTCAGGTCATGAATGGTATCACTCGAAAAGAAAATAATATTTTATTTGGACCTGAGAATGATACTAAGCATAATTATTATTCATGGAATTAATTAAACGTTATGTGATTAGTCTAATTTAATTTAAGTTAAGATATAAATTTTTCATGATTAAGTAATAAATCATTGGTGAATAATAGTTTATCGATCTGTGAATAGTACCATCAATTCAAAAATCGGTATTATTTCGGCCCAAAAAAATTATTATACATGTTTATATGATTTAGGAGGGTAAAAAATATTTCATGAATATTTTTAGAGAATTTAAGTAGTTGGTGAATACTAACTTTTAGTACAACATTATTAAGGAAAATTAAGGAATCATTTTTATGGAGTTGATTTGATAAATATGTGGGTTAGATAATAATTGGTAAAGAATTTATTGGTGAATATTTTGATCCTTTGGATGAGAATACCTAAGACTCAATCATAGCCCTCCATTTGACATAAAATTTCAGGTAGCAAAATTGGACTTGATAACTTCAAGTCAACTACCACTTTTCCATATTCTTCTTCTTCCTCTTCCTAGTGCACCAACTCTTTCTCTCCCTTCTCCACCATTTTTCTTTCAACTTCTTTACTACCAAACTACACAAAACTAATCAAATTAAATCAAAGCTTAGTAATAAAACTTGGAGAATTAAGTTAAAGACGTGGCATTTGGTGATTAGAATCAAAGAAATTGGAGTTTGCTACAAAGACAAGTTATGAATTTTGATTCTAAGGTTATAATTAAGAATTTCATAGCATATATATGTTAGAATGTGCTTTAAAGCATGCTCCATCTCTTTCTTTTGTTATGTCTTGATTTTAATGTGTCATTTTTGGTACTTTGAAGAAGTTGGAGAAGCTTCCTCTAAAGCTAGGGAAAAGACTAAGGAGTAGAGTTTTTAAGCTTCTTTAAGCTTGATTTAAGAGGTTAGTGTTCATAAACACTAATTCTTCTTACAATTTCATGTTTTATGAATTTCTACAACTTTGTGATATTTTTAAGCTTTGTGTATGACTTGTTTTGATCTTTGTATTTTGAATATTTTAATGTGTTGTTGGATGATTTTTGTTTTGGTTATGTTTAATTATTCAATTGGAAAAGGAAACCTTCCCCCCCTCAATTGCTATGAGTGGCCAAACCACCATGAGTGAAGGCGAGAGGGCTTTCTTTACCATTTTTATTGGGTTTCAATATCAAATATATGCAGTGGAATAATCTAATTATAACAAATAATTATACCAAAAGGGATCTGTTTAAATGAATAAAGCAATAAAAATTAGTTTACAAGAATCATCTTTTGTAGATTCTCTGAAACTTCAATCTACGCATCTAGGTTGTCACAAACCACAAGCCCTCTAAATGTCCAGCCTTCTAGTAGAATCCATACGAATGGAAAATCAAAAAACTCTAAAAATATTTTTGAGGGTTACATTAGAGCTTATGATAGTGCTAGCTATCATAGGCTCTTTGTTTTATTTTGTGGCTTTGAGCAACAACTGTTATAGTCTATACTGTTTCTTAAACCTTGTATAGAAAAAATCTAGGTCATAAATAAATTAATTATATATATTTATTTAAACCTTTTAAATAAATAAATTATAACTAAAATATATATGTGCCTATTCATTTATTTAAACAATTTAAATAAATAAATCATAATACATATATTAATAGGATTTTCAATTTAGTTAATTTTATTTATTTATTTAACTATTTAAATAAATAAATCATAATTAAAGTACTTGATTTATTTAATCTAAAATTTATTTTAGTAAATTTTAGGTACAAGTCAATTAAGTCAATATTTAATAATCAAATTGGCTATAGAGCATATAGCTAACACAAAGGTCAGAAAAGAGAAAGGGAGAGAAAAAAAGGAGAGAAAGAAATAGAGGAACAAATGAAATTAGCATTTAAGTTTGGAGCTTTAAAAAGTGTGTCTATTATAGCAGTGGTTACCTCTATTTATATAGTTTTTTAAAGTACACGCCAAATAAAACAATATTGTAAAGTATTCATTATTCGAGTTATATTACAAGATATACATAGTATATTAAATTTGGGCTCTCAATTCCTAGGCTGAAGTATCAACATATTGATTTTGCCTCAGACTTCACACATGCCCTTAACCTTTGGGCTAGGTCTGCATCAACAAGTATTATTGCAGTCTTTAATTCTAAATTGAGTCTTTTGTAACCCAAAAAAATCACCTATTTAGATTGCTTTTTGAGGGGAATGACTTATCTACACTAGATGTATAATGTACAAGAAAAATACAATTTAGCATCGGATGATACCTGTTGCTAATTAGCAATGGATTGACATTGATTTATGAGTGGAAATCAATTTTAGCATCTGATTTAAAATCTATGGCTAAATTTTATGAAAAATTAGGCATATCAATTGATAAGGGATTAGCAAGAAATTGAACGGATTTTAGCATCAAATTTGAAATTCGTTGCTAAAATTTGTACAAAATTAGGCATGTCAATTGGAGTTTTTATGTTTGAACTCATTTTGATTGGTTTTTTTTGTGTGTGTGAATGGCTATCAGTTTGGAGTTTAATTAACTGTGATATTGGATTATAACTAAAATATTTGTGTGGTGAACTAGTTTTCATGAGGATAATGCTGTTTTCCATTAATTATCAATATATTTATACCTGGTTAAATCATTCCATCAGTTTTTGAACTTTTTTTCCCCTAGCTTCTTTATCTTTTTAATTCAACTGGTTTTTATTTTTTGGATTTTTGTATAATTGGTATTCAGTTTCAATTTGTGGTGGGTTTATGGAGAATCAAGTCCTAACAATTTGCTTAACATTTGTTGTTTTGGGCTTAGAATTATTGTGAAAATGACTAAATTGTGGAATTTTCAAGGTGAACTCAATTAATTGCATAAAATTTCATTTGTTTATAAGGGAAGGAGAATTTGCACCATTGAATTTATAATGTACAAGATGGGCAGTTCCTTAGGTTTCCATACTTGAATCAAATTAGTGATGAATTCAGTTCTCTTCAGTTGTTTTTTACAATTTTTAGATTTTTAACTCCTAAAGTTTGTTCATTAGAGTTATAAGGTTTTAACAAAGAAAATAATGGGAGAATGTGTGGCTTAAGTTGCCTATATGGAGTACTAGGCAGCTTTCTTAATTTATGAAGATTAATTTTTAATTTAAATAAGGCTTATATGGCTGATATATAAATCAGGCAAAAGACATATATTAATTATAATAATTAGAAGACTTTGTTAGATTAATTTTTATTATATAAGCCACATTGTTAATTATTAAATTTTACTTGCGTATAATCTCCTACTGTAAAAAATGTTTAGATTTTAATTTTACTAATTGTTAATTATGTTGTTCTGAAAAAAAATTGTTAGTTATATTATAAATTTCACTTTTAGTTTGAATTATTATTATTAAGTCTCATATTTTTAATATTGACACCTCGACTTCCTAATAATTTTAAATGCTTAGGAAAAATTAATAAAGCTATTTCTCATCTTTTTAGACTGATAAGGCTTAAAGTACAAAAATACCCCCCAATTATGTGATTTGTTGAAAAATACCTTAAAACGACCGTTGTACCCCGGACACCCCCATTTCAAAACTTAGATATATTGACACTCTAGTTTAGTTTTTAAGACGTAAAAGGACCAAAATGATATTTAATATGGGACTCGCTAATTACCTTGGGTTAACTTAACCTAAAGACCCAAAACTCAACGTTTTGCACCTTCCCTTAACCCAAAAGGAATAAAACTTGAACAAAACAAAATAAATAAATCACACTTATTCTCTCTCTCTCTCTCTCATGCGCACTTTGTCAACTGCGATTCTCTTCATGAATCTATACTCCATTTTGATCCATTCTATTTCCTTTATATGATTCGCGCTATATAAATATATGATAGTGATTTGACTTTAAAGGGTAAATCGAAGGTCTATTTATAGAAAAGAATATATACGAATTTTACAATTGAAGGGAGCGAGGGTTCAATGAACTCAATAAGCAACAACTTTGGAACGAGAGATGCTTTTATCAATGCCCATATTAGAGAATTAAGGTAAAATTACTATCATCACAAATTTTTCTTTTGCACTATCATTATTGATGAATCCTTTGATTTTTATATGATTTGGGGATAATATGGAGTTCTTGGATGAGAAAATGATTGTGCATTAAAGAATTTTTAGACTCCTCCAACTATAAAAACCAAGTGTATGTTTACTTCAATATAAATGAATAGATGAATTTTCAGTTTATTGCTTTGAGAATTTGAAAATAAAAAAATCATTAAAATGACTTACAGACCAAACATAGACTAAAGGTAAGTTTGGTAATATAAAAGTAGCAGTAACGCCCTAATTTTTGGAACTTGGGATAGGTTATTTCATTATTGCTGAGTCTAAATAGTGATTCATACATTGCATGCTATTTATTTGATGGTTCATGCATAAAAGGATTTCTGGATTGCAAACTGTGAATCTTTACCTCAGAAAGTCTAGTAATGAAATTTAATATGATGCAGTTCTAATTGCACCTAGATATTGGGATTGGGATTTAATTTTTAAGATATGAGTTATTAATTATTGTTAAGTATTATTATGAAAAAGGATTTTCTAAAATATAGTTTATAATATATGTATAAATTTAATATCTATCTATGGGTATTTATTAAATGGGTTTTAGTTATATATTGGGCTTATTAGATTGCGGACTTTAAGAAAAATAAAAGTAATAAAAAAAAATTAAAAAAAGGGGTTACCCTAAATCTAATAAGAATGGTCGACACCCTCATTTTAGATGAGAGTGCCGCCACCTTCATCAACATACCCACACACAAGCGTGAAGAGAAAGGGAGAGAGAGGAAGAGAAAGAAGTTCATCTTCCATTCTTACAAGCTTCCACCATTAGAATCTATAATCAAATAACAAGTTGAGAGAATAAGTGGTATTAGAGTGGTGATTTATGCTAGAAGATTAAGGTGCAATTAGGTTGTGATCATTGAAGGCATTCTATAATTAAGGTAAGATTTCATTTCTACAATCCACATGTTGTTTCTAATCTGATCATATTTTTGAAGTTAGTGTTTTTAGAAGATTATGAATCCCTAATAGTTGTTTGTGGTGTTTTTTTTTTTTTATTTTCATGCCTATAGAGAAGGGCGAAGTTTCTAAAGTTGACAAGGGCAAAGGGAAGGCATAATTGTGAAGTTAGTTGCTATCATGTGATTTTGAGGTTTGTACTCTGCAAATATATATTTTCTTTGATTTTCTTTATTATTTTTGGTGATCATAACATCATTCTTTTCTCATTTATGAATTTTGAGAACTAATATTTTTAAGTGTAAAATCTGAAATTTTTGTATGTATTGCATGAGTTGATAAATGTTGATGCTGAATATGTTATTGAGTCTATTTTAAACTTATTTTTGGACCCTTATGTCTTCCATCTATATTTGAGCCCTTCGCAAAAGTTGTAGCTCTATTTCTTAGCTTTCTAAAACATCTTTTTGTGTCTAATTTGAATACCCGTAGCTCAAGTTGTGATCTAATCACCAGAATTAGTTTTGTCATGGCATCAAACTTGTATAATCATATTGTTTGCCCATTTTGACCATTAAGATGTCTAGATTTTGACTAGTGTCTTTCATAAAAGTTGTAGGGTTACTTGTTAGCTTTCCAATGCATCTTCTTGTGTCCAATTTGGATGCCTATAACTCAAAATATGACCTAAGTACCAAAATTGGTTATGGCACAAGGTGTTGCCACGCCCAGGTCGTGGAAATTTCAGAGACCATACCCAGGCCATGGACTCCGCTGACTCTCTGTTAAAAATTCAATCTAGAAAAATCTAGATATTAAAACCAACCTAGAAAAATTTAGGCTTAATTAAAAATATCTAGATCATTTTAAAGTTATATAGATAACACTAGATAAAAATCTAGAAATAAAAAATAAAAAATAATAGTTAACAACTTATATGAGTTGGTGAAGAAGCCTATAAAAAGCTTGTAGTGTTAAGTGAATTGTAACAACAAGCAAAAACCAAAGCAAATAACCAACAAACCTTGTATCTCCTCTTTAGTCTTTAATAAAATTACCTATTCAGTTTAGTCCACATACTATTCCATTTTTTTCAATTACATCCAAATATAATCAACACCTCAAATTATCTACCTCATCTCTCTAAAAAAATTCAACTTGGTATTAGAGCCTAGTTCAATTAAATACTGGGCATAATCAAACTTCCTACTATCCAAATATTACTTTACCCAAATAACTTTCACACTATAATATTATCACTATGGTCTCTTCCTCAACTAATAAATTGCTACCAATATTTTTTGAAGAAAATTATGATTATTGGGCCATTAGAATGAAAACATATTTTATTTCCCAAGAATTATGGGAAATAGTGGAAGGAGGAGTAACAAAGCCAAGTAGTTCAACTCCAAATGAAGAAGAGAAAAAAAGGCTAAAAGAAGAGAAGAAGAAAGATACAGATGCTTTGTATTACATCCAAATGGCATTGGCGAAATCAATTTTTCCAAGAATAGTTGGAGCTAAGTCTACTAAAGAAGCATGGGAAACATTGAAGGAGGAGTTTCAAGACAATATTAAGGTACGTATTGCTAAACTCCAAATTCTATAAATAGATTTTGAAAATTTAAAGATGAAGGATTCTGAGACCATTAATGAGTATTACTCTAGAATAAAAGAAATAGTAAATCAATTAACAACATATGGAGAAGATATTTCCAATAAAAAGGTGGTTGAGAAAATATTAGCCACAGTTACTGAAAAATTTGATCCACTAGCAACGACTATTGAGCAGTTTGAGGATTTAACCACTTTATCCATAACTGAGCTGGTTGGATCCTTAGAAGCTTATGAGCAAAGATTGAGAAGATGTGATCAAGATTCCATTGAAAGCATTTTTCAATCTAAACTAAATATAAGGTCTTAGAAATCTAAATTTGGAGGTAAAAGATTTAAAGAGTTTTCTAGAAATGAAGAAAATAAAAGGAGTAATCAAAATCAAAGCAAAGGTAAATGTCCGCCATGCCCAATTTGTAAAAGAACCAATCATCTTGAGAAAGATTGCTTCTTTAGAGAAAGCAATCAATGTAGACACTATAAAAAATATGGCCACGAGGAGAAAGACTACCGACTTAAGCAAAGATATCAAGTCAACTACTCCAAAGAAAAAGACCAAGAAGATCATATTTTCTATGCATGTCATTCAACCAAAGAACAAAAGGAAGAAAAGAAAAGTGAAGCCTGCTATTTAGATAGCAGGTGCAGCAATCATATGATTCCTAATGAGGAAGCCTTTTACAAGCTAGACAAGACCTTTAAATCAAAAGTACGACTAGGCGATGGACATCTTGTCGATGTTAAAGGCATTAGCACTATTATAATTAACACAAGAAAAGGTACGCAATTTATAAGAGAAGTTATTTATGTACCAGATTTAAAAACAAATCTACTCAGTATAGGTCAAATGATGGAGAGAGCTTATGAACTCAACTTTAAAGGAGACACATGCAACATATATGATAATAAAAATAAAAATTTGGTGATTGGAAAAGTAAAAATGCAACAGCAAAGAAGCTTTCCCATTCACTGACAAAAATTGAGACAGTTATGGTGGCACAAGAAGGTCAATCATTACTATGGCATCCAAGATTTAGTCACTTTAACTTTCAAGGACTGAAGATCCTTCATCAATGAAAGATGGTGAAAGACCTACTAGCAATTCAAGTTACAAATCAAGTATGTGAGGGATGTCTTTTAGTCAAGCAACACAGGAAACCATTTCCAAGAGGAGGTTCATGGAGAGCAAAAGAAGTCTTGGAGCTGATTCATACTGATATTTGCGGGCCAACGAAGACACCATCTATTGGTCAACATAGATATTTCATCCTTCTTATTGATGTCTATACAAGAACGACTTGGGTCTACTTCATGCGAGAAAGGTCCAAAGTTTTCAATATCTTGAAGATATTTAAGAATTTCATCGAAAATAAAAGTGGGAAGAACATTAAAGTAATAAGAAGTGATCGAGGCAAAGAGTATATGTCAAAAGAGTTCGAGAAGTTCTATGAAAATGAAGGCATCGATCAATAACTTACCATTGGATATGCTCTTGAACAAAATGGCGTATTTGAAAGAAAGAATAGAATAGTTATGGAGATGGCAAAATCAATGCTGGAAGAAAAATGTATACCAAAAACATTTTGGGCAGAATCAGTCTACACAGCAATCTATCTACTTAATCGATGTCCGACAAGGGAGGTACAAAACAAGTCTCCTATAGAAGCATGGAGTGGAAGGATGCCATCAGCTAACACTTAAGAGTTTTTGGATGCATTTGCTTTATTCACATGCCAAAAGAAAAGAGGCACAAGCTTGAAGAAAAGACAGAAAAAGGAATCTTTCTCGGCTACAGTACACAATCAAAAGGTTATTGAGTTTACAACCTAAGAACAAAGAAATTAATCGTGAGTCCAGACGTTGAATTTAATAAAGATGGAACTTGGAATTAGGAAGAAAATAAAGTCGAGAAGCAAATCATGGTTCCAAAGATTTCAAGATCAGAGGAACACTAAGAAGAAGAACGAGGTACTTCATCACAATAATCACCAAGAGATGAGTCATCTCCAACAAACGTAGAAGAACCTTCACCTCCTGAACCACCATTAACAAGTTTAACACAAGATGGGGAACAAGATGAACAAGAAGCAGAGCAACAGTTAAGAAGGTCCAGAAGGATGTGAAAGCTAAATCCAAAGTATGCAAATACTGCTAAACAGTTACAAGAAACTTACCAGTGCAATTTCATCATTACAGAGTCAACAAGCTTTGATCAAGCAATACAGGAAAAAGAATGGGTTGATGCAATGGAAGAGGAAATCAAGATGATAGAGAAGAATCAAACATGGGAGCTAGTACACAAGCTAAATGACAAAGATGTTATTGGACTCAAATGGGTTTATAGGATCAAATATAATGAAGATGGTTCAATTAACAAATACAAGGCAAAACTAGTGGCAAATGGATATTCTCAACAATCAGGAATAGATTATACCAAGACCTTCTCACCTGTGGTACGCATGGAGACAATCAGAGCCATACTTGCTTTAGCTGCTCAACTCAAGCTTCAAGTCTATCAACTCGATGTCAAGTTTACATTTCTTAATGGGGAGCTTGAAGAAGAAGTCTATGTGGAACAACCTCAAGGCTATATCATTCAAGGACAAGAAGATAAGGTCTACAAGCTTAAGAAGGCATTGTATGGTCTAAAGCAAGCACCTCGAGCATGGAACCACAAGATTGACAAGTACTTAGTTAACAACGGTTTCATCAAAAGTCCTAACGAACCATCATTATACATCAAGGTACGACATCAAAAAGATATTTTAAATTTATGTCTCTATGTGGATGATTTGATATTTACAAGCACAAGTAGTAAGATGATGGAGGAGTTTAAGAAGTCTATGATGGAAGAGTATGAGATGACCGATCTTGGCCTCACGAAGTACTTCCTCAGAATTCAAGTAAAGCAAGAGCAAGGTAAGATATTTATGTGTCAAGAAAAATATGCAAAAGATCTACTTAAGAAATATAATATGGAAAATTGCAAGCCAATAGCAACTCTGATGGCACAAAATGATAAGCTAACAAAGAATGATAATGAAGAAAGAGTAAGTGAGACAACCTTCCGAAGTCTAGTGGGGTCGCTAATATATCTGACCAATACAAGACCTGATATAGTACATGCAGTCAGCATTATCTCAAGATACATGAGTCAACCAAGCAAGGCGCATTTTATTGCTACAAAATGAATACATCGCTACGTGAAAGGAACAAAGAGTTTTGGAATTCTCTATCAGTTTGAAGAAAATTCAAATCTTATTAGCTATACCGATAGTGATTGGGCTGAAAACATCGATGATAGAAAAAGTACGAGTGGATATGTATTTTTTCTTGAACAAAAATTATCTCATGGTCATCAAGAAAGCAAAAGACTGTGGCATTATCTTCAGCTGAAGCTGAATACATTGCTGCTACAAGTGCTGCATGTGAAGCAATTTGGTTAAAAAGAATTCTACGAGATTCACAAGAAGACATTAAGGCCCCAACGACGATCTATTGCAATAACATGTCAACTATTGCAATGACAAAAAATCCTATCTTTCATAATACAAAAAAGCATATTGAATTACAACATCACTTCATTAAAGACCTCATTGACAAAGGAGAAATCTCAATGCAATTTTGCAAGACCGACGAGCAAGTCGCAGATATTTTTACCAAGGCGATCTCAACCGAGAAATTCATTCAGTTTCGAGAGCTACCTGGAGTTAAAGATTTTTCTAGCTTGAGGAGTGTTAAAAATTCAATCTAGAAAAATTTAGATATTAAAACCAACCTAGAAAAATCTAGGCTTAATTAAAAATATCTAGATTATTTTAAAGTTATCTATATAATACTAGATAAAAATCTAGAAATAAAAAAATAATAAAAAATAAATAAATAATATTTAACCGACTTATATGAGTCATTGAAGAAGCCTATAAAAGGCTTATAATATTAAGTGAATTAACAACGAGCAAAAACCAAAGCAAATAACCAACAAACCTTGTATAACTCCTCTTTAGTCTTTAATAAAATTACTTGTTCAATTTAGTCCACATACTATTTCATTCTTTTCAATTACAAACAAATATAATCAACACCTCAAATTATCTACCCCATCTCTCTGAAAAAATTCAACTCTCTCTAAGTGTGTTTGTGTATTTTTTACCTTCTAATGATGCCTAAACACTCTAAATGCATATCTAATGTATCCTTGATGTGGTAATATTTAGAATCTTCCTTAAATGTGACTAGTATATCAAATGGAAGTCAAATAAGAACACATAAGATAGAAACCATGCTTGGTTGATTTTAATTGAGAGTTATTGCTTGATTGTGCTAATTAATATGACCTAAGAATTGAATGTAAGTCTGAATGTGACAAATCGGTAACTTTGGCTTAATATTAGACTGTGAAATCAAATTGAAGAATTTAAGTAAATGGTGATATAAATGTTACATGTTGCATGATTGCATGATGATATAAATGTTAGCTAAGGTGGGTTGTGATTGGTTTTTCATATGATATGAGTTAAACTTGGTGTGTGATAGTATGCTTACTTACTTAATATAATAAGATGTTAGAAGACACACTACAGTTTTGCTATCGTTATGGTCATTCGCTTGAACTATGAACTACCATGAACTAAATGTGTGAATTTGACTTGGAAATATCAATTTGGAATCATGTCATAGAAGGCTTAATGCTATGCACCAGGTACGCTTACTTGCTTCCTATGTTGAGTGATATTGGGTTAACACATATTTGGATTAATGCTGTCTGAATCAAGAGACTTGCACTATTTATCTTGTGTACATGAGAACGAA
>CANUEX010012410.1:0-15928 GCA_948099535.1 Jatropha multifida
ATATTATAAAGTTTTATAATTATTAAATAAAAACAAACCGTCCAAGGTAAGTTGCCGGGGAAAAAAAAATAGTGACGCACAGTGTTTTTCAAAAATATCCGATTCGGGTCTAATTTAAATTAATTCGGTCCAATTAAAAACAAATATTAGTCTGATTTTATTCGATTAATGGTTATTCAATAAATTTTCGGGCGAACCAAAATGATTTTCGATTCCCATAATATTACGTGGCGTAATATTATTGGCTAATAATTTACAATTTAAATTTAAATGGGAATGTTTCGAAATAAAAATTTCGAGGTATTACATTAGAGTCATTGTCCCGGTCATTGTCCCGGTCATTAATAGATGTCTCTATGCCTATAGAAGGTGTGATTGATTGTTTTATTGTAATCTTAATTGCATCAATGTACTATTTGATATATATAAATAAGAATGAGCATTTTGCCCCTACCTGCAATGTTGTGTTATGTGTTGCTATATGTTCCTCGATGATGCTTGAATGTTGTTTTTAATGCCTATTCTCGGCTTACAGATAACTGTTAGCTGGCTTATTTAAAGGTGTTCCAAGCAATTGCCACATGGTCTAGTCTTGATGCGCGATATGGGACCGTGACATTTGTCTCTATTTATTCTTCAATTATGGTGGTTTATCATTAATTACTTATTTGATGATTGTATGTTTAAATGTTTTGATATTCTAAAATAAGTAGCCATGAAGAAGTTGAACTCCATCTACTACCTACCTGTTTGTTTGATATTCTTCGCCTTATATTTTTTTTTATTTTTATAGACGTTTTAATTTTTTTTTTTAGATTTCAAATTATTTTTTTTTGGCCCATATATACTTATTGTCCATTTTATGTTATTGTCATCAAATACGAAGAGAACAACCATATATGTCTTTAATTATTATTAATCAGAAAACCTTTAAGGAATTCATATGTATATAACAATTATTTTGTTTGATCTTCTCAATTTTTTTTTCAATAACAATGACACTTTTAAAATCTAATTATATTAATTATATATTATTGAATATTGAAATTTATATCGTACATCATTAAATATGAATTTTTATAAAATAATTTATTTTTTTATTTTTAAAATTAATATATTTTTTAATAATTAATACGTGAAATACAAAGAAAATTAAGAGAAGACAATTTAGTGTAAAGGATAGATGATAAAACAACTATAATAATAATTAATAAAAATGTTTATATTTCTTATTCAATGAAAATGTTTGTATGTTTATGTTTAATTTTACTTTGTATTTAATTTTAACAATACAAACTCATAGAAAATAAAATGAAATTACTTTTGAATTAAAATACATAAAATAATTTATTCTAATCACTTTTATTCTTAATTTTAATATAAATTGAAAATAAAAAACGTTATAAAAATAACATTAATATCATTCATAAGTAATTATTAATTAAATAATATATAAATATTCGTGCGCGAAACGCGGATTAATGACTAGTTTAAAACAGTTACAGCTAAATGGTACTAAAACAGTTAATAGCTATTGAAGAAAACTAATTTTGCCGAACAAACTTTTTTAAGTAACTTAAAACACTAAATGTTATTTTTTACAGATATAGCGTTTGAATTAATTTTTAAAGATTAAAGTAGCCTTTTATAAAAAATTAACCTTGTAACATTTAACTTTTAGCAATGAAAAGCTACTACAATATCTACTAACTATTCAAACAACAATATCTACATTTAACTTTTAGCAATGAAAAGCTACTACAATATCTACTAACTATTCAAACAACTAAAATACTACTAAAACATCTAACAGCTGATGAAACAGCTAATTTTGCCTAACGGGTCCGTACTCAATAATATTATTATGGTTAGGCATAAATCTAACGAGAATAATATTTAAAAAAAATGTCTAATGCATAAATTTGATTATATATTTTTTATGATTATCTTTGAACCCCCTAAATTTTGCTGGATACGTATCATGATTTTGCACTTTTATATTTCATTAATAACTAGCCCCACATCAAAATGAAATGTGAAAGTGTAGGTTATATATTGAATTCTTATAAAATTATTTCATTTTGGCAAGAGATATAGTTATTACTGAAATATGAAAGTGTAGAATTATGATTGAAACTCCACAAAATTCAGGGGGTCACGAGAAGAATTAGCTAAAATTCACGGTTAAATTTATGTCATTTTAAAAAATTATTTATTTAAAACATTTGTTTGTTCAATTTCAAAAACTTATTTAATTATAAAATTATTTAGTTTGTCCAATTTTTCTGAAGAAAACACTCATATTTTTTTCATTTCATATATTATTATGGGTCAATTGAGTACACATATTCAATCTTTAGTATCATAATGCCATTACTTTCTCTTAATTTATGTTGAAGTATGCATCAGCCACATCTATAAGTTCAAGACTCCGTTTTAACCTATCTAACGTGAAATTCTATAACTTGGTCATAATACTTGGCCTGTCAAACGTTATTAGTCCGTAAATGAGTCAAGTTCTGTTAAATTTGAGCTTCGCTCGATAAAATTATATTTGAGATAGATTCGAGCTTGAAAATATAAGCTTGAATTCCACTCAATTACAATTTATAGTTAAAGAAAAAAAAGCCAATTTTATCCTTTACAAATTTAAACTTGAATTTGGCTTGTTTATTGAAGGGATTTGATAAGTAGGCTTGAGTTTAGCTCATTAAGCATATTAAACGATCTGAGACAAAAATTTTCATGAGCAGGTCATGAGCTGACTTAATATTATCTCTTTACAGATTTTGACTATACTAAGTACTTGGAATTTAGAATTACTCCAAACCCTATTGGAGGATTCTAATTAACCAAATATCCTCACACAAAATATATCTGTGGCAGGATGAAGAGAGGATGTGACAAACTTTTAACTTTCAATTTTCAACCGCTGGAATTGAAGTCAAGAACGAAACCATAAGCAGGAATGGATAGAGGCAAAAAAGAAAAAAGAAAAGCGCCCCAAAAATACCAAAAAGAAAAAACATGGTAAGTCCTCTGATTTTGGATTTCCTTTCTGTTCCATATACCATCAAAACATTAAAAAGCACTGACTGCAACTTGGCTTTGCAACCCATGAGGTCTAATTATCCACCATTACTTGTCCCTTTCCATTATCACCTCTCCTTTTCCACATACATGAAGAAATGGATGGTTAATGGACCCCCAACAATAATCCACCCAACCCAAAGAAACCCCTTTTTCTTCTATACCAAATAATCCATCCGTATTCTTGACCCATATACAAAAAATATATTGTAACAGTATTTATTATTAGCTGGGTTTTTTGTTGAAAGGTCTATTTTCATGTCCATATATACCTACTTGATAGAACCAACCCATTTCCATTTTCTGCAACTCCTACTCTTGTTAAGAGATATAATCGAAGCACAAAAGAGAGAGTTAAATTCGATAAAATACTTTCTTTCTTTCTATTCCTTCTTTGTTTCCTTACCAGGTTAGTGAACTGAACAGACAAACACCAAAATCAAACGTAACCCAATTAGTCTTTTCTTCTATATGTTTTGCTTGTTTTGGTTTTCTTTGTCTGAAATTCATGCTTAATTAGAGCAATAGCCATCTTTTTCTTAATAATCTATGGTTTTTTTTTGCAAATTATTTATAGGTTGCAATCACGGATTTCCCTAATCAAGAACCGGATGGTCCTTCCCATAGGAAATTGGGAAGGGGCAAAATTGAAATCAAACGAATTGAAAATACTACAAACAGGCAAGTCACCTTTTGCAAGCGCAGAAATGGATTGCTCAAGAAAGCTTATGAACTCTCTGTGCTCTGTGATGCTGAAGTTGCTCTTGTAGTCTTTTCTAGCCGTGGCCGCCTCTATGAATATGCTAATAACAGGTTTGCAGCTTGTTTTCTTTTCATGATCTTGAATGTATGCCTCTGATTTTTTAATCATCTTTGGTCATGTGATTCATTACATAAAGATAATTATCCTTCTAATCATTTTTTTAAAGGGTTCAATTCAATTCTTGCTTAAAGAATTGTTCTTGATTTGTTCGTTTATGAGCTAGCTTGTCTGGTTTTTGTTGTTTTCTTTTCTTCTTTTGTGTTTCTTCTCTTCTTTAACCCTTTTGGTTTATTAATATTCAGATCTATAGCAATAAGTAAAAAATATTAAAAAAATAATACAAAATATACTAACTAGGGTTATTGGTATGTGAAAGAAGAGCTTTGCTTGTATCTTCTCTCTATATACATCAGTTGACGCTTCTTTAGGAAAAATTAAACATAGTAACAGAGTACCCGTCAAATTGCAGATTAGGGTTTTCTCATACCTAAATGGGTATTTCTTAAACCATCACACAAACTCATATCTTCAATCAATCTCAACAAAGCTAAAAAAAAACTCATACCTTCAATCAATCTCAATAAAGCTAAAAAAAGCAGTGCTCAAAGTGTAATAGGTGTCATCATTTTGTCCCTACTATTTTACCCTTTTACCCTCCAATGAAATTAGGGATTAGGGTTTCAAAGAACAATTCAGAAACTGGAATGAGTTTACTATTTTTTTTTATTAATTTGACAACCTTAAACTGAATATGAGGTCATGAAAGCAATTGGGTATCTGGATATCTCATTACTTATGGCCGTTTTAGCCTTGTCTAGAAGATCTAGTGTTTTTAGGGTTATTTTCTTTTCCCTTTTTTCGTTTCTCTTTCTTTTTCTTTGGGTTTTAGGGTTAATTTCTTGTTGTATGTCATAGTTACAAACTTGCGAATCTTTGGTCACGTCAGACATGATTTTTCAGTTTCCTCACAACTAACAAAGAAGGTGGTGTCATGATTCTTTTACTAGACCTCTCTTTTAATAATTTCTTCGCATTCAATTTTTCCATTCTTTAATTTTTTTTATTTAAAAGAAAAATAAAGAAAAATTCCCTTAAATGTCCTAATACTTTGAAAGTATGTCTTCCTCTTATTTGTTTGTTTTATTACTTTGAAGCTAAAATCAAGAATTATCAAAGAACGAACCACTTTATACAGATCTCTCCGCTCCATGTTTGGGTCATTCTTTTAAGAGAGAGTTCTTTCATATATGTGGAAACAAATTCCTTGAAACTAAGTTATTTTAATTATTATTGGGAAAAGCTTTTGCATAAGAATACATAAATGGTATATGAAATTGTGTAAAATTAAATTCATAATGGTTATACTTCCTCTTTCAAGCTTCAATACAACTCTCTCTAACCCTACAGAGAGAAACAGATTTCATGATTAAGGAAATAATATTATAATGTCTAAAATAGAAATGGGTTTATATGCTTCACCATTTTTACGTCAAAGGGCAGTAATATTCGTGTTGAGAGATATATGAATTTGTTCATCAAGATTTTAGCATAGAAATCTTTTGTATCTGACGAGTGAGAGAGAAAGAGATGATGGGAGAGGAGAGGGAATGGGAAACAAATGGTACGAACCAATGAGAGAAAAATCACTTTTTTGGCGTATGGGGATGAGAGCTGCCCAATGCTCTTCTTGCTGCCATATCTGATACTCACCAGTACTGTACTGTCCGTGTCTCAGAGTTCACAGGCACTCCGGGACAAAAAATATTTCATTTTTAATCTTTAATAATTTTTGTTTCTCATTTTATTAATTAGAGTTTATTTTTTAATGCACACTTAGGTTAAAATTTATATATACATGTCAAACTCAGTTTTTAAATAAATTTCTCAAGACCTAACGGTAATTTAGGGAAAAGTCTGCTGGCCTGGCTGCAGCTCTCAGGGATGTGAGTTTTTCCTAATTGCACTTCTATCTTTTCTTAATAATAAATCTAATTTTCCTTTTGGTGACAAGAAAAACTTAGTTTAAAAATATTTTTATTCCTTAAAAGGACTATTATATTATATTTTTTATTTTTTAAATTTAATCTCAATTGAAATTTAAACTTGACACCTTTTAATTTAATGTTGAAAACCATTTTAATACTCCTTTTACAAGTCTGTCATTTAAATATTATTATTTGACATTAATTTAATTTTAGTTTTGGGTTAATTAATATATTTCTAGTGTAAATATTATTATATTAAAGTAGAAATATACTTAATTAATTATATTACTGATTATTATTATTATTTTATAGTACATTGATTTTATTACTAAGAAAAGAGCTCTATATTTGTGGCTTTAATCGAGGTGGTCATATTGTGCATATCAGTTTTTACACTCTGAGATTGGCATTTGAGTCAATCATAGACTTCCTTCTTCTGCCAGCTTGGCAGAGACAACCAATCGTTGGCTCGAGAAAATTAAGGTAACAAATTCACCTAAAGTCCCCATTCTAGGATTCACTTCCGAGAGAGAGAGAGAGAGGTGTTCATTTTTTTACATTTATAAAAGAATTATTTCAATATTTACATTTATAAATATAAAAAGATTTATGAGGTGAATGCTCGAACACTTTCCTTCAAGAGTGTGTGTGTGGATATATAAATTCAATTCAATTAATTTTATTTTTTAAATTTGAAAAATATATATTTAATTTATTATTTTGTCAAATTTTATTCTAATTATATTTTGTTTCATTAAAAAATTAATTCAATTAAAGTATCATGTCAATACATGTTCATTTCAATCTTGTCAATAATGTTAGTACTGTTATTCTATTTAACTATTTTTGTTATGAAATATTCGTTCAAAGTGTGAATATATGTAAGTACAGACATGACAAAACCTAATCCTGAAAAGCTATGCAAAGTTGCCTGATTGCTTAGTGTTTTTTCAGTATTTATCATTTGCAGCATACTTTTAACGCAAAGTAGAAAGAAAATGATTCAACATCTTGTCTTCTAAACTAAAAGAATACTCCAATCCAGCAACTCTATGGACTGTGGTATACCATAACTCCTACTAACTAATAGGAATGCTTTTTGGTATTCACTCAACTAAAATTCTTTCTTTCAACATCTCTGATTTTCAGAATATTTGCATCATCAACATGTGTTTGGATTAGAAGGTAAAGCAATGTTAAAATTTGGTGTTACGTTGAAAATTCTGAAATTGGGTGTTTGGGAAGTTTGATTTGTGAGTGAATGAGTATGTAGTGAAATATTCATCAAGTAAAAAAATGTAAATAAAAATTAAATTCTATTAACCAATCATTTTCTTTCTTTTTAGTTTTATGTAAACCACAAATGATTGATGGGTTCGTGGGTTGAACTTCCGAATGAAAATAGAGTTTTGCTAAATGACATAAGCTGTGTCAGATACAATCTACATATATTTATAATTATACTCTCAGTGTGACATTAACAATATCTAAACTACTAAAAGGTTTTTTTAAAAATATTACAGTCTGTTTATAAATATGCAGTCTGACACAAACTGCGCCAAAAATATTTTTCCATGAAAATAATAGTATATTGTCTCGCTCATTGGAACCACATTGTTATTTGTTGGATTAGGAGACAAACCAATTTGGGAATTCACTCTCCAATTCGAGCTTTCTATTGCTATGCTAGTCTCAAAGTTTGGGATTCCTTCCTGATTGTATTTCTTCTTTTTATTCTTAATGAAGTGGTATTTTACTTTTAAAAGAAAAAAACAAATTCATATGTTCCTTGGAAAGTCCGTCCTATGCTGAGACGACAACTATTGCTGTTTCACATTATAATATATATTTATGAAGTTGATGAGTGAAACAAATGTATGATTCTTACATAACAGATTCACCTTTTAGGTAAAGCTCACACATGCTATATACTAAAGCCTATAAATGCCTGATTACACTGAATGAATTGAATTATTGCAAAATGATACTACTTTTGGCATGTACATTTCTTATTTTATAAAATAATTTATTTTCAAAAATTTTATGTAATTGAATTGAACTGATTCATGAGATATTTTCTGAAATGGAAGTGCATAATTTTGCAGTGTAAGAGCAACAATTGATAGGTATAAGAAAGCCTGTTCAGATTCCACAAATCCAGCATCTGCTTCTGAAGCTAACACTCAGGTATACTTATAAATAGATAGATAGATTAGCAAATAATTTGTTTTTAAATTTGTTTTCTTTACTTTTAAGAATTGCCAATATAAATTCAAAATATATATGCAGTTCTATCAACAAGAAGCCTCCAAACTACGTAGGCAAATCAGGGAAATTCAAAATTTCAACAGGTAGGAATTATGAAATAGATATCTTTCAGTTTGAAGTTGAATGTGATAATTAAGTGTGTTTGCAGGCATATTTTGGGTGAGTCACTCAGTTCTATGACCTTTAAGGATCTCAAAAACCTGGAAGGCAGGTTGGAGAAAGGCATAAGTAGAATTAGGTCCAAAAAGGTATTATTTTTATTGTGCAATTTTTCTATTTTAGGACTTTTGTTTTTCTTTTGTACTAACCTCACTTTATTCTACCAGAATGAAATGTTATTCGCTGAGATCGAATACATGCAGAAAAGGGTATATGTTCTTTTCCTTTCTATTTATTTTTTTTTAAATAGACATATATAAAGTTGATCTTACACCAAATACAAAATAATTCTTCTCGTTTTTTCTCATATGCAAATATAAAATCCAAATCCCACTGTAATTTTGAGTCTGTAACTCTTCTCTCTCTTTTTGGGTTGTCTTTTTTAAAATTTTTATATAAATTTCTTAAATTTATAATTATAATCCTTGAAATTTTGCGAACAATATTGGCACTCTCTCCAAAAGGTTTTTGGCACTTCAATTATTGTTTTTATCTTCATAGTTGATCATAATGCCTCCTTCATTATGCAAATTCTGAGGGGAAAAAAAAATCTGAAAGGATTTCTAGCCATATACACATTTTTTTTCTAAAAGAAAAAAAAAATTCTGGTACTTTTATTATTATTTTTTTCATATAATTTGTTATAATACTCTTTATATATTTTATTTTGTGGATTTTAATTATTTTGTTAATAACACACGAAATTTAAGGAAAAACCTATCAGCAAAAAATATATATACCTACGTTTGAAAAGAAGAATACACTCCTCCACTGCTGTTAGCTTTTTTTTTTTTTTTTCTTTTTATTATTCATTAGCAGGTTGAATGGGATGGTAATGTATTTTTTCCATAAAAATATAGATCGAATACTCCCTGAACTTTGTTATTTTAACTTCGTAGCATATTCAGCTTTTACTTTCACCTGTTAAATACTTAAACTTATAAAATTATTCTTATTAAACAATTTAGTTTTCAAATTTATTTTATTAAACACTCTAACTTGCAGAGAATTAAACCAATTAAACACTTATTAAAATGTTAAAATTTATGAAAATTATTATTTTAAAATTCATGTTAACTACATATCAAATCGATATTTTATAGATAAAAGCCAAAAACTCTCGAAAATATTAATGTCAGTGTAAAACTGTGTAATATTATCAAAATTTACAAATTCAAGTGTATAAAAGGTCATATGTAAAATTGAGGTTATCAGAAAGTTAAAAGTTAGGAAGTTTGATGATGAATTAATATATTCAGGCTAAAAATATACACAAAATTTAAGCAATTTGTTTAAATGGTGCAGGAGATCGAGCTGCAAAATGACAATATGTATTTGCGAGCAAAGGTTTCTCTCTCTCTCTCTCTCTCCTAAGTATAATAATATGATTGATTGCACGTGTAAAAAATGAAGCTAAAGAGATGCAAACACAAAATTTGAATTTAAAATAAAGAGAATGATTATTTATGGAATCGATGGGTTGGTGCAGATAGCTGAAAATGAGAGAGCACAAGAGCAGCAGCAACAAACAAACCTAATGCAAGGGTCTGTGTATGAATCTGTACCTTCACAGCAATATGATCGGAACTTCATTCCTGTAAACCTCCTTGAACCCAATCACCATTACTCTCGCCCAGATCACACTGCTCTTCAACTTGTGTAAGATTCTATAATTCTTTCACTAAAGTATTCAGTTTTGTTATCTACACAAGAATTCACTTGATATATATTACAAGTTTCAAACAAGCACATCTTTTTACGAGAAATACCTATATCTTATGAGAGTAAAGGAATTTAATTAAATGAGTTTTTTAATTTATATTCTTTTTCTTTATTAAGGTTATATACGTGTTTGGTACAATTAAAAATACATTTGGTTATATTATATTAGTTTTTCAAAGGTATGGATTTTAAATATTAGTGTTTTTATTTATTTTAAGAGATGATTTATTACAAAAATAAATGACACTGAGTTAAACAATATTATTTTAGTACTTTTATTTTATGATTTAATTGCTATTTAAATAAAATTAGATGGTATTTTTTTAGAAACTCATTTTTTTAATTTTAAAATAAAATAATAATTAGAAGCAACTATCATATTTTTTATAAAAATAATATAAGATTATCATATGTTCGACACTAATTACAAAAACAAAATAAGAAACATTATTCAAAAATATGCAAGAGGAATATTTATTTACATTACATTATGCTACGAAACGTAATTTTATCAAGTTCATTATCTGAAATACTTTTTTCTAATTAAGTGTTAGAAATATTAAAAATCTATTTTTGCATTGTTTCTATTCGATAATTTTGATTTGATTTGTTTTTCTTGCGTCTGAATTTTGCTGCTTCTGCAGGTAAAATGCAATGAGGTGATCACTAATGTGCTTTTGCATTTCATCTTATCTATGGCAGATCTAAAGTTTAGTCTATCAATTCGAGAAAACAGTATGAAAATAACTTTTAGTCTGATAGACTAATTCGAATTTTAATGTTCAAAACATGTTTATTTCTATGCTAATATCATATATGTGTCTTCTGATAAAGTTGATGTTTTGTTGGCTTTCTGTAGAATTATTCTATATCTATATATGCACATGCCATTACAACAAAAATTACCTTTAGCGATATTTTTATTATGACATTTTTTATATCAGTTGTTTTAGATAAATGAAACAACGCTTCTAATAAGGTTAGTGTATGTTTTTGCCCATTATTACATTAACTTGACAATTATACAATTGTAGTTAAATAGAAGAATTATTGCAAGATGTTTTTTATAAATTTAGCAACCTTTATCTAATTGTCACCTAATTTTTATCTACTGTGACATTTATATCAATATTTAATTCTATTATTGGTATAGAATGTTGTATAGCATCATTTAATTTTACATATCATAAAATGCTATAGTAATTATGTCACGACACGTCACTTTGGCTATACCGGCGTTAGGGCTTGAATAGGCATAAAGCCACCAAAGCTCATAGTAAGCCTTACTCGGCCCATACTCTTCTCACAATCATGGCATCCGGCTTAATAATCTTATTCTCATAATCAATTCCAATATGATAATCTACAGACAAATCGAAAGTGCAAACTATTTAATTACCACGTAAATCCAAACTATCCAATTACACTCAACTTGGAATACGATTGCGGAACTCTATAAATTATAATCTCTACATTAGTAAGCTTTATACATTTAATATTATCTTTCTTTATCTGTGTTTCAACTCAGTTGGATCCATAAGTTTCTTCTTTTCTTCTAATACCTAGAAAAATAAGGAGGCAAAGGTGAGCACCAAACTCAATGAGTAGGGTTAGATGACCCTCTCACCCCACATAATCATACATATGATAATTATATTATACAGTCAGTAGCCCTCTGACTAACAGTGAATGAACAAGCAAGCGTGAATATACACTTATTAAATAAAGCACGACAAATTCAAATAATCAAACAATGGATATTAGTCTGTGAAATCACTCATTATAAACAAGGATCATACTCACCTCCAAAGCATGCTTTAAAATAATTGTCGAAAAAATAATCTATGATCCTTGTGTCAAGTGCACCCAGGGAGCCTACCCCCGTTCCGGCTTGACAGACCTCATTTGACTATTTCTCTTTTCTTTTCTTTTCTTTTCCTTTTTGTTACTTTTCTTTCTTTTTCTTTTCCCTTTTTCTTTTATCATCGATGCGCATCAAATTAAGGAGTGCACAACGGGACGCCACTCCACCCGCTTACGAACCACTGTTGGCATTCTCACCATGCCCGTGCTCTAACCCTAGTGTGACTCAGATCATTCTAACTCCATGGCATATCACAAACAAGTCACATTCAATCACAAAATTTCACTTCATATACACATTTGTAAAGTATCTAGCATCTTATACATTTCAATGTATAAAACATGCGCTCAATGCAGTTCATGGCATATACACTTATTTGGCATTTCCACATGTATGCGTGCTTCATAAAAAATGTATCTTGTTACTCATACTTGACTTGATTTTTATAAATTTTATTTATAAGATATAGTTTTTCTTGAATATGAAGAAACTAAATGGAGTTAAATATATATTTTGACCTCTCCATGACATGATATATATGAGTTATATTATAACTAATATGTTAAAATCAGTTTTGATCGGCTATGAAAATATAGGTTGATTGTGAAATCAATGTTATGTTAGATTATGATCAAGTCGTATTTACATGTGGAGGTACAATTATTTCACAGCATTCAAGGGATGAAGCATTGCTACTAATTCATATAGCCATGCAAATATTTTAGCAACTCATGAAGAATGACAAGAATGTGTTTGTTCATAGTACTTGCAGTCTACTTCTTTAGAGAAAAAAATTCTATAAAATTACATGGAGATAATATTTCATACATTCATCTCCTTTGAAAGAATGATATATTTTAAAAAATAAGAAAATCATATTTTATAAAAAATTTTCTTTGCTCATGATCTATAAAAAAATGATAATCTTGAATTTCAACTACTCAAGTAACGATATTATTGATTTGCTCATCAACATACTTTCTATTTCTATTACAAGTTCTCCACTACAAGTTTTGAAGAATTGATGTACAAAATTGGACTATACAAACTCAAAGATCTAATGATTTATCTTTATGAAGGGAGTAAATACGCACTATACTCCTTTTCCCTTTAATCAAGATTTTTTTCATGTTGGATTTTCCTGGTAAAAATTTTTAATAAAGTAGTATTTCAATGTGTATTTAAAAAAATAATAATGTACTCTTTTTTCTTCACTAAATTTTTTTTCCCACAGAGTTTTTTCCTAGTAAAGTTTTAACGAGATATATTCTTTGAAGAAAGGATATCCAAATGAGAGTATTATGAAATAAGTGGATGTCCTACATGGGCCAGAAACATCTATTCTTCATTATTGCAGACTCTATTTTTCTGATTTGTATAAGACTATTAGGGTTCCACTTATGTAACTATATATATGTTACTTTTCATGAATAATAAATACACTTTTATTTTCATGAAATATAAATACACCCTTAAATTCTTTCATACTTTGCTTTCTATATCTTCTTTTTAGTTTTACGTTATTTTATAATAATATTAAATGAAGAGATTAAACATTCTCAAAATTCAGAAAAATAAAAAAAATTTCAAAATTTTGTTTTAAAAAAAGGAAGAAAAATACAATAGTGAATAAAGAGAATACTTTAAACATTCTTTTTATTTCAGCTTTCATATACATTTATAGATATAGATAGATAGATAAATTATTTCAAAAATTTCCAAGTTAACATCAAAATTACTTTTGATGAAAAGCTTAATTAAAAACTAATAAGCTTAGTAGTTTATAGTAATATTTATTATATTAATTATTTTTACAAATAAATATTTTTAGTTGTATTAGAATAATCTAGAATCACTTAAGTCACTTTTACTCAAATTGGGTCAAAAATCATGAAAAAAAGTGAACTCAAAACAAGTCCTTTGAACCAAAATGAAGGAGATCATGTGAACTAGTACGAAATGGATAAAAAAAATTAAAATTTCGAGATGGCCACGATTAAGTTTAAAATTGAAATCGAACCGATTTAGTTTTAAAAATAATCAAAACTATAAATTTAAAATTTGGTTTCGATTTTTCATTTTTTAAAACAAAACGGTAATTCCAGTTTAAAATCGTGAAAAATATATTTTTGAAAAAAATTCCAACTTCTTTTTTTGTTTATTATAGTTTATAAAGTAATTTTTAAAATTTTTATTAAATTGATTTATTTTTTTTAAAGTAATATTTATTATTACTATTTATTCGATCTATAAATTTTAAAAAATATTTTAAAAAATTTAAAATATATTATTTAATTTCAGTTTAATTTCTAAAATTATTTTAAAAACCGTCTGAAAGCAATTTAATTTGAATTTCACATTTTTTTACTCAAACTAAGCAGGGTCATGTTTATTAAAATTTAGAAAAGGAAAAATTATAATTATACCCATATGTTTTAATCAAATTAATTACTCTATTCTTATATTTTAAAAAATATACTATTATACACTCATGATTTAGATTGGTTGCACAAACATGTGTTTTTTTTTCATTTCTTTTATTTTCAAACAGTAATTCAATAAAATATTTGACTGTCCAATAAGAGAAAATGAAATATATATTAAAAATACTCATTCCACTATTAACTGCTTCCTTTAATCTGTGAAAATTTCTTGCTGACTTTTTTCAGTTTTCTTTTTTCTTTCAAAACGATCAATAATGATGAGAGGCGATTAATGTTGTCATTTCACCTCCCAACTGAGGTATTATTTTATTTTATTTTTTATTCACTCTATGTTTGGTTGGAAGTGAAGGAGGGGCATATAAAGAGAAGGAAATGTAATTAACGTATGTATCCTGTTTGGGAAGGGGTGAGCTAAGGAAGGATGAAGGTAAATAAAGGTAAGACTTACCTTCCTTTACCTCTCAAATCTTAAATTTTTTTACACACCAAATCGGGGTGAAAGGGAGGAGAATGAGGAACTTAAAATTAATTTATTTTCTAATTTTCTATTATATCATTTATTTTTTTGTTAAAATCCTATTTTATCTCTTATAGCTAAACCTAAACTCAGCCTAATAAATAAAATTACCCTCCAACGTTTCTTATTGACATTAGCTATAAATTTTATTTTTTTTTATTTTAGGTCAATTCTTGCTTGTTATCTTTTTAAGTAATTAATATTGAGTTTGTTACATATTTTTTAGTCAAGCATTTCCTATTGTTTTTTCTATTATTTTACTAGTGGAATTATAAAATCATTATAGAAATTACTAAATAAATAAAAAAAATAATACATATCTAATTTTAACGATAAGGTACTGTTTGAAATAAATGAACCGTTATTATAAAATTTATGTATAAATAAATTTCAAATAGAATTCATTTACAAATGAATTTGTCATGTTTGGTATGCTACAATTTAAAATAATAAATTCAATTAAATTCCACAAAATTTGAAACAATTTTTTAATGAAAATTCATTTATCTTTATTTTCTAAAATAACCTTGACATAATAATTTAACAAAAATAATAATATAAATAAATCACTCATATTTCACCATAATTAATTAATTAAATTTTAAAATTTCAAATTTCATGTCCTTGCAAATGTTTAAATTTTATTTTTATTAACAAACTAAAATATATTCAAAATTAAAAATTCATTTAGATTAGTCATATACAATAACAACTTCATACTTTTTAAAAAAATATTGAAAAAAATAAATGAGAATAGTTTAGTCAATAATATTTGAGTGAAGGAGCAGTTTAGTCAATATAAATATTAGTGGATTAATATGTGAAATTAATTTACAAATTTCAACAATTTTAATAGGATTTGAACTAAACTAATCCAATTCCATAAAATTCAATTCATAAAATTTAAATCCATATTTTTTTTTCTTTCCAAACACAAAATTTTAGATTTCGAAATTGTCACAACCCAAAACCATAGGCCGGACCGGCACTAGGACCTAGGTAAGCTTAAGGCACCCGAGGCCCGTAGTAAGCCTAAACTATCAAAATCCATCCCTATTATCATTTGACAATCGGAATAGTAAGCCCATATCATGACATTTTTCATAAGACAATCAG